>CM046447.1:85013247-85128247 GCA_025506515.1 Flaveria trinervia
GCCCCAACCATGAGATCTACTTCCCGTGTATCAGCCTATATGATTCCCTGGTGTAAGCCCTTAAAAACATGATTTGCTCATCCATTGTCAGCACCTCGGGCACACCATCAAATAATCCTTCTCGGCCATACACTTCAGATATGTACTTGGCCTGTTTTCCATTTTTGAGCTCAACCGTGGTTATTTGTCTATAAGCAAACTCATCTGGATGAGTCCCTTCTAAGAGCAGGTTGAGCTCTTCTTGTTTGAAGTTTTCAAGTCTTTTGTAAACCAATCCCTTCTTTATAATTTTGTTCTCTAACATCTTTTGAGGTGGTTGTTTGGCTTCATAGGCTTTCTTGAACTCTTCAACAATTTCCCAAGGGGACACTACAAGACCACAGTGATGTCTTCGTCGACAACTCTCTTCACTTGGCCCTTGTATCTTGAAGGAATTTCTTTCTTGACAATTCGATGTGCCACCCTAGGATCAGGCCATATCCTTACTCTTTCCCTTTGTATTGAAAGGTATTAGCAAGGGTGTACAATCTTAATACTTCTTTCTTCATGCTGATCATTGAAGAGGATGTGCATATGCTTTGTCAATGCTTTTCAGCATTTCCTCATCATGTTTTTGCATCTGTTCCTCTTCAATCTTTATCATTACATCATGCATTTGAGAAGCAGGAGTGATGGACATTGGTTTAGCCTTAGGCAAAGTAATGACTGCAGAGAGTGGCAGTCTGTCTTCATCCTCCTCTTCATCTTCATCAGGCCTCAGTACCTTTCTTTTCTTTTGGCTAGGTACATCACTGGCAGTGGGTTTTGGGGGTAAAGGATTTGGTTTTGTGGTTGGATGGTTGGTTTAGAGGGTAAAGGGGTTGTTTTAGTGGGTTGTGGAGATAGTGATTTTGAGGATTGAGGCTTTTCAGACTGTTTTAGCATTTTGGCTGTAAGGGAGGCTTTGGTAAATTTTGTCAGTTCTTTTCGATTCCCAACCCCAGCTTCATTCAGTACCTCAATCACTAAACCTTTGGAGTATTCTTCAGACGAACAAATCTTGGTGGTTATTGCCAAGATGTTGTCCCTGGTCCAGGCCCTTATTTCCATTAGAGATCTTCCCAAGTATTTAGCTATAAATCTGATCATTATCTCCAGCCTTTCTCTTTCTAAGGCATCATAGCTAGCCCATCTTGAATTGATCTCCTCTGTTTCCATCCTTCTGATCTCGGAGTCTAGTTGTTTGATGTCAAAACCCTGCCTATACAACTGCTCAATGATTTTATCCATTGAACGGTTATGGTTGGCGTCAGCTTCTTTCACCATATCCTTCAGCTCCTTCTCCTTCTCAGACTCTCCTTTTCTCTTTTGATATGTGACATGAAAGTCTTTTTGACTTTCATTCACTTCAGCTCCTTCACACTCTCCTTCTCCTTCTCATTTACAAACTCAGATTCTTTCGCCTTCTCCCCATCTATCATCTTTCCTTTTTCCTTTAACTAACTGACTCTCCCCCTTTTTGGTTGCATTGGGTGCAAGGGTTTGAGCAGTAGAAAGGGATTTAGTCACCAACTCCTCCACCAAGGGTTGTATTATGGTAGGAAGCCTCTCATCAAGGCTTTGATCACATATCTGTGATCATGGGAGTGATGAGAGGTAGGGATTTTTGAAGGGTAGCAACTGATTGATCAGGATGGTTCTGTTCCTGAGAATCAGTGCCGAAAGCAGAGGCTGGTGGCTTGGAAGTATATACTGGCTCAGTGTGTAGGGGACCTTCAGAAGAAGGTGCCATCTGTGGGTGTATTGTGGTGGCAGATGGACTTGCATCCTGAGACATCTTGGCCAGCAGCTCTTTGAGTCTGCTAACCTCATCCTCTAGAATGGTGTTTTGAGCAACTACATCATAGAAGAAGCTCAGGTCATCATCAGTTGATACTGAATCACCTGACCTCCTGACAGAGTCAGATGAACATGCCTTGAGTGTAGATCAATGATAGCATGTGCCCCTTGTTCTTGGTTCTGGGGACTTCCAGCCTCAGGACTATGTCCTTCATCAGCTGTTGCCACTGGTGAGGTCTTAGAGATGTTACCAACTGCACCCTGGTCATTTGCTGAGTCAGAGACAGTGGCAGCCTCACCAGAAGTTGCACCTCCTTATCTACACTAGAAGATGGAACATGATAACCCCTGTGCTGTGGGTTGACAGAAGCATTTGATCCTCCCCCTCAGGTGTTGAGGTTATCCCAGTAGTGATTGGTGTCTGGGTGGGGGGTGAGGAATGCAACTGTGTCAGCACTTTTGCAACAATATAGTAGGGCTTTGAGGGGCGGTTGCATCAGGAGAGGGTGTGGAAGCAGTGTGCACCCGGGACAAGGTGGTGCTCTTCAATGGTAATCCCCTCAAGTGAGGAGGATCCCAGCAGTGTGGCTTCCCTTTGAGTGGTTGCTTCAGTTCCTTTTGAGAGGAACCTGAGCGGCTTCAGTTGGTGGAGTCATAGTCTCTACTGGGGGGTTATTTCCAGCAGAGATAACCTGCGTTGGTGCAGCAGGAGCATCCACAGGGGACTCAATTCCCTGAGTAGCTTTCTTAGGCTTCTTCTTTGTGGGTTTGGAGGGGACTTTGGATGTGGAAGTGGAGGCTGTGGGTTCCAGCTGCGTGGGTTTGCGCAGCTTGGCAGCCTGTTTGAGAGTTTGGTCAGTGTTGTGTCGGGAGTATACCTCCGGCAATACAGCCAAAGCAGGGACTCCCAGACCAACTAGTCCCTCAGCAGAAAGCTGATTCTCTATTATGGCCATTATAAACCGAGGATATAGTATCCAACGGTTAGAAAGTGGTTTTGTGGCCATATCCTTGAGTTCAAGAAAAATTATTTCAGAAAAGTTTAGTGGTTCTTGTTCAAGGATAGAGAACAATACCTGTTGCCATCTGGAAGACAGTTGATCCCAAGAGGAAGTCTTCGGGGCCAGGCAAACATTTACCATATGAAATATTAATCGTTCAGCATCTGGAAAATGTTTCTTCAGGATTGTTGAAGCACTAAGATCACCCTGATATCCATGTTGTCCAAATGAAAGATCAAGTTGGCGCTTAGGATATCCAACAGGGTAGGCAGCATCATCTAACAGTAATATCTGGCGGATGGTAGCAGTAGAGATGACCACCTTATGCGAGTTGATAGATGAATGGATAGATTCTCCATTAACGGTCGCATTCATCCAGAACTGACGTAGCGAATCGGCATAAATGATTGGATTTAAGAGGAAAGCCGTTTTCAGTGGGGATTGGACCATAAGATCTATAGCATTATCAAATTTGGTCCAGAAGGGCGATTTGTGAGGTACGCGACACAGTTGTGTCGAGGCTTGAGTTGCATGGTCGCCATTAATGAAGGTGAAAGGTTTTCAGAGCTTTTGAAATTTTAGGTCGTGAAAGAATGAAAAACTCTGAAAGAGGATCAGGTATATATAGGGTACGGGTTATGAAACGACTGAAGG
The DNA here is from genome assembly GCA_025506515.1 of Flaveria trinervia. Classification (NCBI taxonomy): domain Eukaryota; kingdom Viridiplantae; phylum Streptophyta; class Magnoliopsida; order Asterales; family Asteraceae; genus Flaveria; species Flaveria trinervia. Next base: position 85,016,721 of record CM046447.1, read on the forward strand.
TTTTGGTGTTAGTCATCAGTATTTGAATCTACTGATGACGTGGTATTAACTTTCAGAAGTTTGAAACGACTGATGGTATTGGTGTGGTCAGCAGTTATAAAACAACTGAAGACATGGTGTTTACATCAGACGTTGAAACAACTGAAGTCTCTGATTTAGGCATCAGTAGTTTTAAAAAACTACTGAAGACAAGTTGGACTTCAGATGTTGAAACAACTGAGGACTTGGTATTAGCCATCAGTAGTTGTGAAACTACTGAAGACCGTGGTTTTGCCATCAGTTGTTGTAAACAACTGAAGACTTGGTGTTAGTCATCAGTAGTTGTGAAACTACTGAAGACATGGTATTGCTTCAGTTGTTTATAAGAAACAGCAGTTTGTGAACTACTGAAGAGAGAGTACTCATCAGTAGTTGTCGTCAATTCATAGCCTTTCAGCTGTTTCATACTGTCCTCAACACTTACTCATCAGCCTTTTTGCTGTTTTCAGTTGTTTCATAGGACATCAGTACTTATCTGTTTCTACTGATTTCAGTAGTTGTAACTACATCAGTAGTTTAGAACAGATAAAGTACAGTACTTAAAGCATTTAGCCTTCAGTAGTTATAAAAACTACTGAGGGTAAAATAACTCATCAGTACTTATATGTGACATGGTTACCAATGATCATCAGTAATTACTGAGATCATCAGTAGTTGTCACTTATTCAGCTAGCTGCACATACCAAGCCTTAACACCAGGTTGTGGAAAGTTGAACTATCCAAAGGCTTAGTAAAAATGTCTGCAAGCTCATCAGCACTAGGCACAAACATAGGATTAATTAGACCCTTTTCAAAACAATCTCTTATAAAATGATGTCTAATTTCTATATGTTGGTCCTAGAGTGCTGGACAGGATTTTTGACAATGCAAAGAGCTGAAGCACTATCCATTAATAATGGAGTCTTAGTCTCTGTAATGCCATAATCCAAAAGTTGATTCTGAAGCCAGAGTATTTGGGATGTACAACTTGCAGCAGCAATGTACTCGGCTTCAGCAGTGGATGTAGCAACAGATGTTTGTTTCTTACTCTGCCAAGAAATCAAACAGTTGCCTAGGAATTGGCATCCACCAGAAGTTGATTTCCTGGTCAACTTACACCCTGCATAGTCACTATCAGAGAAAGCAACTAATTTGCAAGAATGTCCAGTGGAATACCATAAGCCTAGAGATTGTGTACCTTGCAGATATCTAAAGATCCTCTTGACTGCAATCAGATGGGACTCCTTAGGTGCAGCCTGAAATCTAGCACAAACACATGTAGCAAACATAATATCTGGTCTAGAAGCTGTTAAATACATCAAGGAACCAATCATACATCTGTAAAGGGTTTCATCAACACCTTTACCTTTCTGATCAACATCCAATTGTGTGGTGTTGCACATGGGAGTAGAACAGGTTTACAGTTTTGTAAATCAAACTTATTCAAAAGATCTTTTGTGTATTTAGACTGATGAATGAAAATTCCATCAGCTTTTTGTTTGATTTGCAAGCCTAGAAAGAACTGTAATTCTCCCATTGCACTCATTTCAAACTTCTGTTGCATTAAGGTTTGGAAATCTCACACAATTGGGGATCAGAGGATGCAAATATAATATCATCAACATAAATTTGAACAAGTAGCTTATGCTGATCCACCTTCTTAATAAATAAAGTTTTATCTATGGAGCCTCTAGTGAAATTATTCTGTAGAAGAAAGTTTGATAAGGTCTCATACCAGGCTCTAGGTGCTTGTTTCAACCCATAAAGAGCTTTATCAAGCTTATATACCCATTCTGGGTGCTTATTATCCTCAAAGCCTGGTGGTTGACACACATAAACTTCTTCTTTTATTGTACCATATAGAAAAGCACTTTTGACATCCATTTGAAAAACTTTAAGATTGTGGAGTGCAGCATAGGCTAAAAACAATCTAATTGCCTCCAGTCTGGCTACAGGGGCAAAGGTTTCATCATAATCAATACCTTCTTCTTGTGCAAACCCCTGCACAACCAGTCTGGCCTTGTTCTTAACAATTAGCCCATTTTCATCAGTTTTTCCTAAACACCCATTTAGTGCCTATTGCACACTTACCTGGGGGTAGAGGAACAAGCTCCCACACTTGCTGTTTCTTGAACTGAAGAAGCTCAAGCTGCATGGCTTCAACCCATCCATTGTCTCTCAAAGCAACATGATAGTTCTTCGGCTCTAGCTGACTGATGAAGAGAGCATAGAAGCAGAAATTGGACAACTGGCTTCTGGTTGAGACACCAGCATTGATATCACCAAGGATTTGAGATATTGGGTGATTTTTCAGCTCTTGGTAAACAATCAAATCTGTGCAAGTGTTTGTAGGATCTTCAGCAGCAGCAGATGTTGATGCAGATTCTTGAAACCATGAAGATGGTGGCAACTCAAATGAAGTTGAGGATGCAGAAATCTCATCAGCATTTGTTGTGGATGGTGCGGCTGGAGCTACAGGAGCATCAGGTTTAGAGGACTCAGGCAGTTGATCACTAAACCTGAAGAGGTGATTACTACTATCATCATCATCTTCAGTAGTAACACCAGGTGGTGAACTGTTGACAGGAACAGCAGGAGATTGATAAGGAACATATTGCAGTATGTCCAAATCAAAGAGCTCCACAGGGCTTTGTGGAATCTTGTCCTTTGGAGATTCATTGAACTTGACATGTAGAGTCTCTTCAACCATCTTTGTTCTGCAGTTGAAGACTCTGTATGCCTTGCAAGTTGATGAATAACCAACAAAGTACCCTGCATCCACCTTAGGATCAAATTTCTGGAGCTGATCCTTTGTGTTGAGAATGAAACAGGGACCCCAAATGCTCTAAAGAATGAAATGAGAGGGGCCAAATGATGTAGAACTTCATATGGAGTCTTCATCAACCTCTGATTTATTAGCACTCTATTCTGCACATAGCATGCTGTGTTGACAGCTTCAGCCCAAAAGGTCAATGGCAGTCCAGAATCAGCCAACATAGACCTTGCAGCTTCAATGAGGGTCCTGTTCTTTCTTTCCACAACTCCATTCTGTTCAGGAGTTCTTGGAATACTAAACTGTCTCTTTATTCCCTTGGAAAGGTAGAATCATCAAGTGTATTGTTCCTGAATTCTGTTCCATTGTCACTTCTAATACACTTGACTGAGAGGGAATACTGCTTCTCAGCATACAACACAAAGTTTATGATCTTCTGTGCAGCTTCATCCTTTGAATGTAGAAAGAAAGTCCATACAAATCTGGAGTAATCATCCACAATTACCAGACAGTATTTCTTTTGTGCCATGCTCATCACTCTCACAGGACCAAAGAGATCCATGTGAAGAAGTTGTAAGCAGGCAGTGGACTTTGGTTCTTCAATAGGTGGAAATGAAACCTTGTGCTGTTTTCCTTTCAAACAAGCAGTGCAGTTGTTTTCACACTTGAACTCCTTCATAGGCATCCCTTACTAAACTATGGTGTATCAGTTGATTCATGTTCTTGAAGTTAACATGTCCCAGCCTTCTATGCCATAGATTAGATTCTTGAGGAGAGGCCTTGGAAAATAGGCAAGGATGGCCTTTGAGATCAATTTTCTTGGAAAGATCTAAGGCATACACTCTTCCTGTCCTGTTGGCCTTCAGGAGAGTGTGAGCATCCAATACCTTGTCAATCAAACTCAGAACTTTGGATGACAGAATCCTGCAGTTCTGGCTTGTGAAAAGGGCAACATGGCCTTTGTCACACAATTGACTGACACTCAAGAGTTATACTTGAGATTTTCCACATGGTTGACATCATCAAACTTTATTTCCCCATTGGAAACAAAGCCCTTCCCGATGATGTAACCTCTTGCATCATTGCCAAAGGAAACAAATTCCTTCCTTCCTGAAGAGTAGTCATTAAGAAGTGAGTTGTTCCCAGTCATATGCATAGATCCCCCACTGTCTACATACCAGATGCTACTTTGGCATGTTGAAGAAACCTGCATAAATAAACAATCAGTTAGTTTTGGAGACCCAAACCTTTTTGGTTTTGGCCTGGTCTCATCAACAGATGGTAAACTAACAGGTTTATTGGACACAATAGCTTGAGGTGAAGGAGATGGTGTAGAAGAGGAATCCTTTGGCTTGGATCTCCTTTTCTGGGGTTTCAACACAGGGCCATCAAGTTGGTTAACTCTCCCCAACAGATGTTGAACCATCATTACCAGCTGTGTCTGATTCTGGGAAGAGCTTTCAGCTCTTCAGACACATTGGTATTGGTGTTTGATGATGAGTTCTTGTGTTGCACCATCTTCTTTTGAGCAACCTCAGCTATTGCCTGTTGCACTCCTTCCTTTTTAGATTTCCATTTGGACATAGGAGTAACAGGATTTGATGTGCTGGTACAAACTTGGACTCAAACTCAGTTTTCATTTTAGCCAAGTTTTCTTTAATTTTCTCCTTTTTTTTGAGTTTGGATCCCTTTTGTACCAACAATCATCTGTGAGATGATTGAATAGACCACATATTTCACATGGTTTCTTCTTCATCTTCTGTTGATCATCAACTAAAGAAGATGAAACTACTGAAGACTTGCTCTTCAGCAGTTTAGAAGCACTTTTTGCCTTCTTGTCAACTTCCTTAGTAGGCTTCAAATCCTTCCTACTGACAGTTTTCTTCTTTTCAGTGCTGTCAGTCATTAGGATTTGAACTCCAGATGTTATCCCCTGCTCTCCAGTACCCTCAGTACTTCTAGGGATAACACTTGGGTTGATCAACTCATTGATCATGTGAGTGTCAGCAGTTGAACCATCAATATCAGCTGATAGGTTCACAGAGGGATTACTACTGACTTCAACTACTGATGGTGCTTTATCAAGTAGTGAATCACATGATGAGGTGGATTGGTCATTACTTTCTCCATCAGATTCTGCTCCTGCTCTTGAAGCAAAAACTGTAGGAGGAGCAGTGTGATTATAACCAATTCCAAACTTCACATTGGAAGCGGTTTGCTTACTAAGAAGCATTTCAAAGCCCTTGCAAGATTGTACCCATCGATCACACTCTACCTGGGTGACAGCAAGAGTATCTTTGAGGTCTTTGTACTTCTCTAAGAGTACATCCTCCCTAGCCTTATCATCAGAATTTGGCATTTTAATTTGTAAATCTCATCAGTTTTCTCTTTAGCACAGACTCAAACTCAGCTTTATTTTTGGAATTTATTTGTTCTAGCTCTACATTTTTATTGATTAAAGCCACATTTGCTTCTCTAATAGAGGCAAATGCTGCTATGCAAGTTTCAGAACATAATTTGGCCTTAGCCTCAGAGGATACCTGTGATACCTTTGTTGAAGGACTTGAAGATGATCCATCAGAGGATTCCAAAGCCATGAGAGCTAGATTTCCAAAAGGATGCTCACCACCATGTTGACCAGCACCTGAGACAGTTGTTCATTACCAGACACATCATCTGGTAAACTGCTCCAGTCAACAACTCCTGGGTGAAGAAGCTGTGTTGTTGAAGTTGATTAGGTTGATGAGATTGGGATGGTTGAGGCTCAGGGAGTGCATGTGGTTGCTGAGCAGTGGGTGCTTGAACCTGGCCTGGTTGTGGCATGTAATAGCAGGGGTATGGATATGGCATTGGCCCTGTGGAACAAAATATGCAGGAGATTGTGGTTGATGATGATAACCAGAATTGACAGGTTGTTGCCCTCTGTTTTGTTGACATTGCCAGGGAAAGTCACAAAAGGTGCAGGAGAGTTAGATCCAGATGATCTACATTCTCTTGCAAAGTGCCCAAGCCTGTGGCATTTATGGCACTTCAACTTACTCTTGTCAAAACCAACTTTGGTTTTGCCAGAGAGTCCTGGGAATTTCCTTCCAGTTCTTTTGTAGAACTTCTGAGATCTGATATTTATCAAGGCCATTTGGCTCAAAATATCCATCTCTTCTAAGTCATCATCAGCAATCCCCTTGAGATCATCCATGATGAAACATAGATTGTCACTATTACTACCAACAGAATGACTATCAACACTCACAAAGGCAGGCTCAGAAGTGTTTGTAGAGAAATCAATATGCTCATCATACTGGCTTTCAGATGACGCATATTCTGACTCTTGATGTCCAATCAGGGCAGTGTTCCCTTGGACAAAATCCTCAGTGCTTGCCAGATGAAACCAATTTCCTTTTCTGCTCTATCTCTCTCTCAAATGTAAGCAGTTTCCCATGAAGTTGGGTGAGAGATAGGCGATCAACATCAGCATTTGAGCGTAGAACAATGGTATATGTGTTCCATCTCTCAGGCAGTGATCTTAAGAATCTATGGTTCATCTGACTCCTGGTATATTCATGTTTAACCATTTTCAATTCAGAAATTAAACATGAAAACCGCTCAAATTGTTGAGTCAGAGTCTCACCCTTTCTATGAGAGAAAGTCTCATATTGTTGGGCGAGGATTTCCCTGTTGTTTGCTAAAACCTCATCAGTACCACCAAATTGTTCTTTGATGGCATTCCAGAGGTCATGAGCAGATCACAATGCAGAAGCCCAGAGTAAATCTCATTAGGAATAGCCATAGCCAAAATTCCATGGGCTTTTGCATCGATTTCAAACAACTTCTTGTCCTCATCGGAGTATTGCTCCTTCTTCTTTGGAACCAACTGGTTTGTTTCCGGATCATTCACCATTGGCCTATGAGGTCCATGTACCACAGATGTCCAACAACCTGAGCTATTGACAGACAGGTGATGGAGCAATCTTCTCTGCCAAATTTACTCATTCCTCACCAAGATCGGAGGCTTGGTAGAGGATCCAGTATTGAAAGGATCATTCGAAGAAGTAGTCATTGTGAAAATCAGACAGACTCAAGTAAAATCACAATAAATTTAGCTCAAAACCACACAGAACCTCAAATAAAGCGGCCAGAAGCGATACACTCTCAATCTCTATAACAGATCCTTGCGAATTTGCTAATTCAATTAAACTTAGAGCGATTGAACAGTTTCAATGATCAATTGTTAGATCGATCAATGATTAACCTGCTTTGATACCATTTGTTAGAATCTCAGCCCTTGGTTTAATCGATTGAACAGATATAGCAGCGGAATAGCTCAGAATTAGACAAATTCAAACAAGAACATTTGATATAAAACGATAAGAGAATTTTGTTATAGAGAGAGAAATATCCGACAAAAGGAATATTGCATTAAGATTGTCGGCCTCAAAGGCACGATTACAGGTGAGTCATCCTTCCTTATAAAGGAAAGAGTGACGTAGGCTGATGTCACTTGAAAGTGACATGTAACCGTTTGATAACAACTGATGTTCAACAACTACTGAAGATGTCAACAACTGACATCTTCTTACAAATGTTCCTAAGTGTTAAACATCTTATTTACAACTACTACTGAAAAACATAAAACTACTGATACTACAACAACTGAAGAACAACCTCTTCAGTTGTTTACAAGTACTGAAAGGAAAAGTAAACAAACTACTGAAAGGAAAAGAACTACTGAAGAAGAAAAACCATCACAACAACTGAAGAAGCCTCTTCAGCTGTTGTCATCAGCTGTTAACATCAGCTGATGTCTTCAGTACTTGAACATCAGACTTTGTGTTTCAGCTGTTGATCTTCAGTCTTTGTCTTCAGTACTTGTTGAAGTCTTCAGACTTTAGATCTTCAGCTGTTGTCTCAGTCTTTGTCTTCAGTACTTCAGACGTACTTCAACAGTTGTGTTCTTCAGACTTTGTAGAACAGCTGATCAGGTCTTCTTCAGCTGTTGTGATGTCTTGTGGGACTTAGAGGTTTCTCTGATCAGGCTCATTGGTTCTTTTGGTCCAACAGGTCTTTATGCCATTTAAAACGTTGGGGTTTGTTTTAACTAATTTAATTTGGTGATCAACAAATTAATATAATAATAATAATAATAATATAATAATAAAATAACTAAGATTACGGTTAAGATATTAATAATACAAGTAAAAATGATTAAAACCTAATATATTTAAGTAAAAGGGTTTTGTTTTGTGATTATTAAAACTTTAATGAATGTTTTGGCATAAAATGATAACAAAACAAACTACAGGGGTTTACTGTGTAAATATCAAACACCCCAACCATTCCCCCCTTAACTCTCGCTTTTCCGGTCGTCACCGGCCACCGCCGTCGACCTCCGGCGGCATTAGAACCCACCAAAAACCGTTCATTTCGCTACCAAAAGATCCCAAACGGTTCACCAACACATTTAGAACTCAATTATGATTGTTAATTGGGATTAAAAGACCGTTATGAACCTTTAACATGACGAGAAACGGTCGTGTTCATCAAATGAGCCGTTCGAGCATTAATCTCCCTTAATAGTCTAATTATTCGAACCTAAACAATCATATACCTAATTCTAAACGTTTGCAACCCTCATCGCATCTGAAACAAAAGCCAACACCCTGTTCAACCTTCATCTCAATCGCGAACCTGTGCTACACCTAATCACCATCATCCGAGTTTCGTTAACCCGAATTAACAGAGGGCTTGCGTTCTTCGTGATCAAAAGAAGCTATCCTGCAACGAATTGGGTTATCATCATCATTTGCTCCAATCAAGCGTAGCTCGGCCGTGGTCCGGTCATCTAGGTTTCCTCACCAACTCGTTCTCAATCTGGTAATTAAATGGTGTTACATACTTGAAATCATGAGGGAAACAAAAGCCCCATGATTCGAATCATTATCATTACTGATTTGAGCTTCAATTTTGGTTGAATCAAATTAGGGTTCATATGATTTGAGGGGGTCTCTGTCTGAGCTATGTTCCTAGTTTATTAAAACGAAGTTTAATCGTGGCTGAGGCCTTGGTTCAATTGGTAACTTTGGTGACTTCTAAACAAGAAGTCCCCGGTTCGAACCCGGGGAACCTCCTGTTTTAATTTTAAGGCTTTTCAGCCTTGTTTTAATTCAGATTTTTTTTCTAAAAATTCTAAAAATCCATTTTATAAATACTAGTTATTTTAAAGGCTAACCATTATTCTCTGAAAAATTATTTTTTATAATAACCTGACATGTTATTCTATTTTGTTAAAACAAAGAATATAATTAGTTAAATATCTTGTTAAATAGAATTTAAATATTGTTTATTTTATAAAATTATTACATGCTCAAACATACAATGGATTCTTTTCTGGTTTTAGTTTATTTTATAAATAATAAAACATTGATCCAAAGCTTTCCTTTAAAAAAAACTTAATTATTTTTCTATGATCATTTAACTTTTATATTTTAAATGGCTTCTTTTAAAATAATGAATAATTATTTACATGAATATGGACTTGATACAATTTTAAAAATCATTTAAAATACTAATGGGCACACTAGTATTTTTATTCTTTAAAGGTTTACTTTTATAATTGTGTTAATGATATATTATTCTTAGAAAACTATAAAGAATTAATTACATATTGAACTCCAACTTTGTTATATTTAAATTCATTTCTAAAATATTTATATATATAATTCTTCTAATAAATTAAAAATGTAAATAATTACTTTGTAAATTGTTACTTATCAAAAACCCTTAAAACTATTAAAACCCTAATTATTATTTAAACGTTAATCATTATTAATCTTCATCTTGTAATACATATTTAGGTGCCTTGTAATGAATATTTGGGATTACTTTGGATCATCTTGTAATATTTATTTATCATCTTGTAATGCTTATATCAATGTGAGTATTTCCATACCCCTTTTTGCTTATTTTCACACTTTGGGGTGAAACATGTTAACTTATTATCATTGCACTGGTAAACTTATTTGAGACTTGTAATCATTATGGCAATTCATCATGCAAACTTGTGGTTAGTTGAACTTTTGTGGTTACCATGTTATGGCGTTATATGTACAATCATTAACTATTGCTAGCCCAGCGAAGTCACAGATCTATGGGCAAGACAAGCCTGCTTGGTTGATCCAAGTACACTTAGGTGATCGTATAATCTTGTAAACGTTTGAGACTTGTAAAACTTTGTCGAGGTTTGATTGTTGCATTGTTCATAACATCCTAATCACTTTTATTCACTAACTTATGACTTGAATTGCCATCTTTTATATAATCTATGTATTAAAAACTATGGAATGCTCACCAACATTTTTATGTTGACCTTTTATTTTTAACATGTTTCAGGAATACCCCAAGTATGTGTTCTACTCTTTGAAGCTTATCACATCTAGGATTGGACCTAGAGATAAAATGGATGTTCATATTATTTGTAGCATTTGTACATGATGTACTCTTGTTGAAACTTTTGCTTGTAATGTTAGAATTGAATCTTATGATTAATATATTTGGATTTAATAATAGCGTTATGTGGCTGTGAAACCCTCACATCTCGACGTTTCCGCCGTCAAGGTTGGGGTGTGACAGATGGTATCAGAGCCCATAACTATAGAGATTTAGGTTATTAGAAATGGTGACCTAGACTATAGTTGCATGAACCTCATAGAAAGATCCTTATACCTTTGTGCTTACATGTGTTTGCATGCTACATAATGCTATGCCTTTTGTGCAACTTGATGCCCTAGCATAGGATTGCCTTATGTATGCTTAAACCTTAGTTACTTGTCTCCTAAACTTAACTTTAACTCTTTGATTCTCCCCCGACAAATAAAACTTCTTAATCTTATTCTAGTCAACACGTGGAAACTTACGCTTATGCGTATGATTTGGATCTTTAGACGTTATGTCTAATCTATTCAAATCCCATCAAGGTTTTGATTCCATGAACCAAAGAAATATGTGTGACACTATACACCTGTATTCTAGATTTCCTGGCAAAAGCCTTCGGGCTAAGGCAAGCATATCGTATAAATCTCATTGTGAGACCAGTTATGCTTACCTGGGGATTTTCTGATGAGTGATAAACTATGGTCAATATACACAAATCTCTAAGGCAAATGGGTCAATTTACCATGACGTGTCAACGATTCCAATGGTAATGCGTTACCCAATGGAACCATCCTCTTTGTATCTTAAAAATCCTTGATTTTCTTGAACTGTTATCACCAAAGTTTTAATATCTTCTCATTTTTAACATGTATAATGTTCCTGTTAATATTGAACCCATTCTACATTTCACTCCTACATTTAAACATCGCTACACGTAGGGCGTTTCATGTATCTATTTCTATACTTTGACCAATGTGTGCATGACTCTTAATATGTCCAAAGATATTAGGAATCTAAACCGAATGGCCTTCACAAAATTTAAAACGTTACTTATGGTTCTCAAGTCTTTTTAAGGATGTGTCCCATAACTAAAACATGAAATGCTGTAGGTGGCATTCCTACATCTCGGGATACTTTGTCTAGGCAAAGTGTAAATGGTGATTTGACTCGATTATTAAATCCATTTACTTGACTCGAAACCTTGAGATAAGTGATCACTTATAAGTACGCGTGTCTTCAATAAGGTTATGGTTGACCTCATGTCTTGAGGAGTTCATGTATTTCCTTCGATTGTGAATCGAATTCACATCTCGTCGTGGTGTTGAATCATTCTTGTCATTGATTTTGCCTTCTTGATTTAAATTATTCAAGATTTGAGCACCATCATAACGAATTCTGCTATCTCGAACTTTGATCTTAAGCTTGTAAGCATGATTTTTTTTCCTTTGTTACATTGATGTAACTTGAAATTTTCAGATTTCTAATTGATATTCTTTTCCTTTCGTTGTTAAGTCAAACTTTGTACCGTTTGTACCGTGGGAGATACAAGAGTTTGCAAGTCAACCTATGACTAAGAACACGTATCTCCTAAATGATTCTAACTCATCAAAACAGGGGTGATTCCCTTACTTTGATGATTCTCTATTTGTTTCGGTAAATGGTTCCGATTGTGATTTATAAAATTTCATCCTCTGGATCGGGGTGATTTCCTTATCCTGAGGATTGACTTCAATTATTTCTTTGGAATGGCATTTCACAAATGACATGATCTCACCAAAACAGGATTGAAACCCGTACTTGGTGACAAATGTCAATCTTCGATTGTTTTCTTGCTATTATGAAATTCAATCATTAAGATAGGCGTGAATTCCATATCTTGATGATAATATCCTTTTTATGAATTGTATTTGTTCAAATGAGACGACTTCATCAAAGTAGGAGTGAATTCTGGATTTTGATGAAGAAGTTCATCTTATTATATTTTGCTTTTGTAAAACTTCACTGTTAATAGGAGTGATTTCCCTTACCTTAACGGTGAGTTACCTCGTCTTATTTCTGTGGATCCTCAACAAGGAGTTGGGATCGAACTTTTTGATTGGTAAGTTAGTGGTCATACCTTGGGAATACACCATCAAGTTAGGAGTGGAAACCACACCTTGATGACTATTCTCATTTCTTGACCTCCAACTTACCAAATTTGTAATCAAGTGACGAGAAACATGTACTAACTTGTAGGGTGAAACAATGTTAGAGTTTCGACCTATCAAGCCAAAGCATGATCCCTGAACTTGAAAGGAGACTTGATCGCTCTAGGTTGATTTTGATTCCAAGCTTGGAGCATTTAAATTCTTAAATTGATTTCTTTCCTTTATCCTTATGTTTTGATTTGATCTAGCTATATCGAACCATTTATTCCCTACTTATCAACTTTCATTTTGAGATATCATCAACACATGATTGTGTGATGGTAGTCTTCTTAAACAATCTTTTTACTAAATAAAGACATATTCAACTTGTGGTTATGTCTTTCTAGTCATACGAATGATCTCGACTGTACTTATGGGTTTGATGAATTACGTATGCAATCTATATTTGGAAATTTGTTACCTTGCAAAACAGGATTACAAATGCATGTCTTATTGTTTGTGTTACTTCTTGAATCACTTTTGAACCCTTAACCTTAGGAAATCTTTAAAACTCTATCTTGATTTTGACTCACGAGACTCGTTATTACTTACATTGTGACGTGGAGGTTCATAAACCTTCGTAACTTGTAGTCATGGGTTTGCCATAAAGGAAAAGGCGTAACTGGGTATGTATCCAAGTGTCTTACCTTCACATATGACAAGACCTAACATTCGTGATCCTATGGATCTCCTGTTTAACTTTTCATACACTAAATGCCTCTTATCTTAGCTGTCATGATGACAATTGGTGCATTATAGACCGATTGACTAAAATTTAATTTGATTTATGTGGGATAACGGGTCGAGAAATTGACTTGTAGCGGTTTAAAATATTTGTATACCGTGGTATGACATTAAAACATCATCGTTATTTTGGATGACTGATTCATTTTCTGCTATTAGCCATGTTCCGAATCATCGTTGTAAACTTATCCCAAAATTTTCGCATATCGTATTATTCTTAGACCGATGGTTGGTCAAAGGAGAAATACATATTCACGAGGTATGCGTTAAGATCGTTTCATATAGTGACGTTTGGGATTCTTAAATTCCAACGGTTAACCTCTCTTATCATCGTTGGTCTTTTATTGATTTTTTTAGACATCATTTTACTACGAAATTATATCCTAGAAATTATGGCTTATAAGTCTAACATACCACGGTAACTTGTCATCGTTTTCCAACGTTTCATCTCAAAATGTCTCGCATTTGTTATGTTAAGAATCTGGTAAGATTCCATAAAGTGAAACGTTCCACCTGTAATCAAACGTCAAACACTGTTCGTTGAACACTCACCTTTCATTACAATTCCTTTGTTCATTTAAGTTCATTCTTAATTTCGGGACGAAATTCTTTTAAGTTGGGGAGACTGTGACATCTCTTAATTTTGTTAACTTAGAAGTTAACTTTGTTAAATCTTAAAGGGCCTTTTATGCCATTTTGAAACGTTGGGGTTTGTTATACTTAATAATAATTGGTGATTAACAAATTAATATAATAATAATAATAATAATAACTAAGATTATGGTTAAGATATTAATATTTTGACATCCGGTAAATTTCCGTTACCAAGCTCCGTTAGTTCTGTTAAGTCTTGTATACACGTGTCGTGAGCACACACTAGTTGTCGTTGAACGTTGGTGACCTAATAATAATGAATAATGTTAATTTGTTGTGAATCTAAGTGATTATGTGAATATTGGGTTATGTTTATGTGTTTACACATTTATAAACGGTTACTTAAAGAATTTATCGCGTAACGCGGAAACGTGTTTATTTATTCGTATGTCTTGTGTTTTTATAAAGATAAGATATATAATGAACTTTATAAGTTTATATCTTTATATTATGAAGTTAAAAACACTTTACAAAGAGTTTAAAGCTTAGTTTTTATAAAATACAAATTACAAGGGTTAAAAGGGTAAATATGTAAATAAAATATTAATAAAATAAACCCTAGCCTCCAAAACCCCACCTTCGGCCGCGATCAAGCTTCTAATCCATCCCATCTTCGAAAATCAGCCTTGAACAAGCAATTTCGTGTGGTTTTGATTCGATTACAAGATACATAACACTTAGGAAGCATCGATTTCAAGCAATTACAAGTTTAAAGGTTAGATTTTTCGTGTTTTGTGATGTTCTTCATTATGGCTGAACCCTAGATTCGAAATTGATCCTTATTAGGTCGAATTGGTTGTTGTTTGATAATGTTAACATGTTAGTTAGATTGTATACATGTTAGTTAACGTCGATTATGCAAGAATTCTATGTTTGTAGTGGATTGATCATGAAATTGGTTATGAAGCAAACCCTAATTCGAAATTGTTGTGATTATGCATGATGGTTGATTGTTTGATGAATGTTTGATGATTAATAGGTTGTATGAATGTTAGAATACGTTGATTATGCAAGAAAGTTGGGATTTTGATGTATTGTTCATAGGTTACTAAGAATAGTAACTTTATTTGGCATGTAGTAATGATCTAGTGATGGATTGATGTTATGGATGAGTTCATGATGATGATTAGATGCTAGATTGTTGTTATGAATGCTAGAAATCTTTAATTTGATGATGTTGATCATAGCTTGCCAAAAGTAAAACTTTTGTTTATGAAGATTGTTAGATTGGGATGTTTAAGTGTTGTTGATCATGTCTAGATGTTTGTATGAGCTTGAATTGGTATATTATTGATGAATTCATGTATGCTTTGGATGTTTGATAGATTTTGGGATATTCTTTCCCAAAATGGAAACTTTATTTGTGTAAACGTTGAAGTATGATGTTATGACCATGTCTGGGATGTTAGGAGCTTGCTAATATGTTCAAGGATAGATTCTAGTGTGATAGAACGTGTTAAATAAGTTGTATGGCATGCTTGGATAATCATGTGTGATATTTGGACCTTGGTGATCATGTATGGTTTGGATGTTGTGTAGTGGTAGGACATCATGCTTGGGTCTGGTAATTGATTGTTGTGATGTGGTGAATGCAATGCATATGCTTAAAGAATTTGGTTATGATCATTATACACGCGTGCGGATCTGAGGCCCCTACTTAGTAGGATTGGCAGGGTTTAGGATGTGATGTCGTGAGTGGCTTCACATGGCATGTGATGAATGGTTGAACTTTGTGTGACATGTTAGTTGTATTATAGCTAGTGGATATGTTAATGTTCTAGATTCGCATGACTTGTATAGTACTTGATTGTATGATGATCTAAGAGATACACCTGGCTGATATAGCATATGTATGATACTATTTGAATGTTAATCATGTATGTTGTATGTGCTCATTGGCTTTATTTGAATTATAACTCATAATGTCACCAACGGGTCAAACGGGTCAACTAGGTCAAACGTGTCTATTTGTCTGGAAGCTTGAGTCTTTGATTTTGGTACTCACATGTGAAGCTTGATTAGGGTTTCACATGTCTTTTATTTACACGTACTTATGTACTCACATGATCTAGGTAACCTGTGAAGGTTGGCTATCCTCTCGTTTCTCAAAATAAACCCTAAGTACCTTTGCATACATCAGGTGAGTTCATGCCCCACACTTTATTTAATCTCTTTTGGGGGAGATAGCATACTGGTATTTATACAAACGCTTTTATTATTTAAGTTGTGTATAATATTAATATAGTGCTGTTTACCATGAGAAAAGTCCTCACACTTTTGAACTGTTAATATCTAATAGCGGGGAAACTTGGGTAGTACTACTGGGTCTGACGAGCCCCACCTGTGTGACTCGAGGTCAACCGGGTGCAATTTGTCCTATTGAACATTGTCACGACATGGTAAGTCGTGACAGGAGGCAACAACTATCACAGTCAGCTTCAATTGCAAAATCACTATGTATTAATATTTACTGATAATAGACTAGCTATCTATTACCATGCACTGCTTATATATATCACAACTGTTTACATGTTTATTGAACTCAAACTCTTGAACTCACCAACCTATGTGTTGACATTTTAGTATGCTTTTCTCAGGTCCTTAGCTTGCTTGCCATAGGAGCACTGCACGGTTCATTGCATTTTAAGACACTATGCTTCAAGACAATTTGACATTTTAGCAATTATAGTTACTTTTGGGTTGGCACTTGTTTTGCCATAATTATACTTTATTGACTGGGGTTGTTTTCAAAAACGCTTCCGCATTGTTTAAAGTTGGTATTTTGGTTAATTATGTTTAAATTATGGCATTTAGAGTCGTTCTGAGTAACTATTGACTGTGATCCTGGTTTGTTCACACGCCTCGCGGTAAAACTCCGCAACTGGATTTTGAGGGTGTGACAATAATACAAGTAAAAATGATTAAAACCTAATATATTTAACTAAAAGGGTTTTGTTTTGTGATTATTGAAACTTTAAATGAATGTTTTGGCATAAAATGATAACAAAACAAACTACAGGGGTTTACTGTGTAAATATCAAAACACCCAAACCATTCCCCCCTTAACTCCCGCTTTTCCGGTCGGTCACCGGCCACCGCCGGTCGACCTCCGGCGGCATTAGAAACCCACCAAAAACCGTTCATTTCGCTACCACAAGATCCCAAACGGTTCACCAACACATTTAGAACTCAATTATGATTGTTAATTGGGATTAAAAGACCGTTATGAACCTTTAACATGACGAGAAACGGTCGTGTTCATCAAATGAGCCGTTCGAGCATTAATCTCCCTTAATAGTCTAATTATTCGAACCTAAACAATCATATACCTAATTCTAAACGTTTGCAACTCTCAATCGCATCTGAAACAAAAGCCAACACCCTGTTCAACCTTCATCTCAATCGCGAACCTGTGCTACACCTAATCACCATCATCCGAGTTTCGTTAACCCGAATTAAAAGAGGGCTTGCGTTCTTCGTGATCAAAAGAAGCTATCCGTGCAACGAATTGGGTTATCATCATCATTTGCTCACCAATCAAGCGTAGCTCGGCCGCGGTCCGGTCATCTAGGTTCCTCACCAACTCGTTCTCAATCTAGGTAATTAAATGGTGTTACATACTCGAAATCATGAGGGAAACAAAAGCCCCATGATTCGAATCATTATCATTACTGATTTGAGCTTCAATTTTGGTTTGAATCAAATTAGGGTTCATAGGATTTGAGGGAGTTCTGTCTGAGCTATGTTCTTAGTTTATTAAAACGAAGTTTAATCGCGGCTGAGGCCTTGGTTCAATTGGTAACTTTGGTGACTTCTAAACAAGAGGTCCCCGGTTTTAACCCGGGGAACCTCCTGTTTTAATTTTAAGGCTTTTTAGCCTTGTTTTAATTCAGATTTTTTTATAAAAATTCTAAAAATCCATTTTATAAATACTAGTTATTTTAATGGCTAACCAATTATTCTCTGAAAATTTATTTTTTATAATAACCTAACATGTTATTCTATTTTGTTAAAACAAAGAATATATTAGTTAAATATCTTGTTAAATAGAATTTAAATATTGTTTATTTTATAAAATCATTACATGCTCAAACATACAATTGGATTCTTTTCTGGTTTTAGTTTATTTTAATAAATAATAAAACATTGATCCAAATGCTTTCCTTTTTAAAAAAAAACTTAATTATTTTTCTATGATCATTTAACTTTTATATATTAAATGGCTTCTTTTAAAATAATTGAATAATTATTTACATGAATATGGACTTGATACAATAATTTAAAAATCATTTAAAATACTAATGGGCACACTAGTATTTTTTATTCTTTAAAGGTTTACTTTTATAATTGTGTTAATGATATATTATTCTTAGAAAACTATAAAGAATTAATTACATATTGAACGCCAACTTTGTTATATTTAAATTCATTTCTAAAATATTATATATATAATTCTTCTAATAAATGAAAAATGTAAATAATTACTTTGTAAATTGTACTTATCAAAAACCCCTTAAAACTATTGAAACCCTAATTATTATTTAAACGTTAATCATATTATTAATCTTCATCTTGTAATACATATTTAGGTGCCTTGTAATGAATACTTGGGATTACTTTGGATCATCCTGTAATCTTATTTATCATCTTGTAATGCTTATATCAATGTGAGTATTTCCATACCCCTTTTTGCTTATTTTCACACTTTGGGGTGAAACATGTTAACTTATTATCATTGCACTTGTAAACTTATTTGAGACTTGTAATCTTTATGGCAATTCATCATGCAAACTTGTGGTTAGTTGAACTTTGGTGGTTACCATGTTATGGCGTTATACGTACAATCATTAACTATTGCTGGCCCAGCGAAGTCATAGATCTATGGGCAAGACAAGCCTGTTTGGTTGATCCAAGTACACTTAGCTGATCGTATAATCTTGTAAACGTTTGAGACTTGTAAAACTTTATCGAGGTTTGATTGTTGCATTGTTCATAACATCCCTAATCACTTTTATTCACTAACTTATGACTTGAATTGCCATCTTTTATATAATCTATGTATTAAAAACTATGGAATGCTCACCAACATTTTTATGTTGACCTTTTATTTTTAACATGTTTCAGAAATACCTCAAGTATGTGTTCTACTCTTTGAAGCTTTTCACATCTAGGATTGGACCTAGAGATAAAATGGATGTTCATATTATTTGTAGCATTTGTACATGATGTATTCCTTGTTGAAACTTTTGCTTGTAATGTTACAATTGAATCTTATGATTAATATATTTGGATTTAATAAATAGCGTTATGTGGCTGGGAACAGTCGTAACCCTCACATCTCGACGTTTCCGCCATCAAGGTTGGAGTGTGACATGTACGTGTATGTGTATGTGATGTGTATGTGTATGTGTATGTGTATGTGTATGTGTATGTGTATGTGTATGTGTATGTGTATGTGTAGGTGTATGTGTATGTGTAGTGTATGTGTATGTGTATGTGTATGTGTATGTGTATGTGTATGTGTATGTGTATGTGTATGTGTATGTGTATGTGTATGTGTATGTGTATGTGTATGTGTATGTGCATGTGCATGTGCATGTGCATGTGCATGTGCATGTGCATGTGCATGTGCATGTGCATGTGCATGTGCATGTGCATGTGCATGTGCATGTGCATGTGCATGTGCATGTGCATGTGCATGTGCATGTGCATGTGCATGTGCATGTGCATGTGCATGTGCATGTGCATGTGCATGTGCATGTGCATGTGTATGTGTATGTGTGTGTATGTGTATGTGGTATGTGTATGTGTATGTGTATGTGTATGGTATGTGTATGTGTATGTGTATGTGTATGTGTATGTATATGTATGTATATATTTAGAATAACTTAAAAGTTAGAATTTACGGACCTTTAATGTAGATTTTAAAGAATACTTTGAGTTGAATAGAAAGATGACAAATATATGAGATGTTACATAAGTGTAAATTGAATCACTCCAAAAAAATATACATCACATAAAACATAGATATTTATTGTTTTTTAATATAAAAGAGTAAAAACATTATATATTACAAACCTTTAATTATGTGAAAGAAATATGTGTTGTGTTTGAGAGGTTGAAGAAGATGTATGTTGTCTTTAAAAGGTTGAGATTGAAGTTGAATATGAGTGTTTGAGAAGTTAAAAATGCGTATGTAATTCAAAATTAAAATTATAATCTAATTTTACGTGGGTTGTTATAAAATCTAGTGGAGAAATGCAGAAAAAGAACATGTGCAAAACAAAATAAAAACCATTTTAGCCGGTTTTAATTTTTCAGGTGATTATGTTTTTATTAAATTTTATATAAAATATACGTATATACATTTTGGACGGTTTTATCCATGAACCGTCCAACAAAACTAGAAACTGACCGCTCAAAAAATAAATTTTCTACTGGTGCTAATATTTATGAAATTATTATTATATTTGTTGATAGTTTTTGCTTTAATGGATTTGACAAAACATAAAATTCGGGCTCAATAATGGGTCATAAACAGTCATTTGGCAACTTATGCATCCAACCAGTAGGTGCATGAATGCACATCGAGTGCTAGATGCATCGATCCAGAATTAGCAATATATGCATTAATGCATAATTAGTCATACAACCAATAGGGTTTTTCTAATTACATTTTATTCTATTTTCTAATCGCACCCTACTACTCTAGTATATTAATTAGGTATCGACAACAATCACACCAATCAAACATGAGTTAAACATAAAAATTAATTTGCATTTAATATTTTAAAAGTGGTGTTAAATGTGGTGCATATGATTTTCCGTGAAATTCCATGTTAAACCACTAATTTAATGTAAAAAAAATTAAATCATTTTTAAAGGAAAAAATAAACCATATGTTATAAAATTTCACTTTACTTAATTCATTAAACAATTTCATTAAATGTCGTTAAAAAAATTTTAATTCATTACACAATTTGTAGTTATTACTATTATTAGTTTTGTAGAAAAATTAAAATTATAATATAACTTAAAGAAATATGATTTTAAATCAACAATATTAACATAGACTCTCGCAAAAAAATATTCCCCTCAGAAGAGGCTTCCGTAAGGAATCTAATTTGTATAAGTTATTAATTTGTATATATTTAATAAATAAATATTAGTTTAAATTAGATATATTTGATAAGCTTATAGTTGGAATCTTTGTGTAACTTTAATTGGTAATATTTCTATTTCACTTGTTTGTTACTTAACCTGTGCTTAATTTTTTTAAAGAGAGTGACGTGCTAAGAAAAAAAACAACTTCAATGTATATAAGAAGAAAATATATATGTTTTGTAAACAAAACCCCAAAGGCTTTCACAGAATAATGTTGTTACAAAAATTTAAATACTAAAAACATATGTCTGTTGAACACCAAAAACCAAAACAATACATTATTAAATTAACAAACAATTATTACAAAAAAAAATTATAAAGGAATTTCATACAATCTGTTAACAAAATATTTTTAAAAAAGTTAAAGGCTAAAAAAATAGTTTACGTTATTAAAATTAACATTTGATTAAAGTTGAATTTAAAGAGGATCTCATAATTAAAGATATTACATTCATTAAAAACAATTAATATTTAATGCAATATAATAGAGTAGAGTGGAAATAACACCACCAATAATGTAAAGAATAACAATAAACTGTTTACTTCATTTTAATATTTGGTATAAAAAATACTTTTTTTTGGTAAAATGATATGGAAACATGAGATCTGTAGAAGAACTTTATAAAGATATTATATATATTATGTAGTGAGATGTATGCGTAGGAAACTTTCGTGTCAATTGAACTACTAGTAGGTCAAACTTAATATATCCTAAGATCGACGGCCAAAACAGTGAACATAATAGATAGGTTTAATTTAAACAATCATACAATGTTTAATACCAGAATAATATGTATTAACTCGATTTGCAATTATTCTGTTCTTATGATACATGGTATTACTTTGAAAGCTTTGAGTGGGTTAAAAACATCTATAATTTTATCAATATGATCGATGTCAGGGAAAAGTCCTCTAGGAATCATGCACACTTGTTTACATGACTAGATTTGCGTTTAATAATTATTTATTAAATTTTTATATACTACAGTTTCTGTCATCTCAACTAGCAAGTTTGATGTGCAAAAGTGAGCAAAACCACACATTACAGGTGCACTTATGAATTATATATGTGCAGGACCGTTAAAGGGCTTTAACACAATTACAACACAACGATATAAAAAGAGAAGATTAACTAAACTTTAATCAAACAGTGAACTGGGTTAACCAAAGTGATACAAAGAGCACAAGTAAAGTAAGAGACAGAACAAGAGAGTATGGTTTTCAAGAATGCAGTATATTGTTTTCTCTATGTTCTATTACAAGTGTTTCAAAGCATGAGATAAAAGATACAAGAACATAAGATACTTATACTACATCTACCGCTGGCTATACTTTGAAAGCCAGCTGGATACATTGACTAAACACACAAACAAAATCAATTGTAGAGTCAAAAGGCAGATTGCCTTTTGACTTGTGACTATGACATGCCATAGCTCACATCCTTATCTATTACAAAAAGGATAAAGTACATAAAGTAGAAAGTATACAGACTCAAGACCTCAATGTACAGTTACCAAAAACATGGATTTTTTCACCAAACCATGTTAGTTGGTGACTTGCAGAGTTGCAGTGGAAAATGTGCTTTATGGAACAGTACATCAGATAAAGCATGTGTACTAAAAGTCTTCGGAAGAAATCTGTCTTCAAAGGATGAAGCTTCAGAAGGCTTGTCTCTGAAGCTTCGGAAGACTTCATGTTTGGCTTTGGAAGATATTGGTCTTGGCTTCGGAAGATTTTACACTTAGAGTATTTTCTAATGCATTGTGTAAAACTTTCGAAGCATTCTTCACTTCAGTACTTAGTGCATGTTGCTGAGACACTTTGGATGTTTTGGGTTGCATCAGACTTAAGAATCCTTACAATATGTTTATTAAAGCAATAATCCAGTAAGTATAACAATGCAATATATACAGAATTATTAATGCCTTAAAATCAAATAACCATACGTCGTTTAAAATCCAATTAAATATTATCTTCCTCAAAACAAAAATACACACGTTAAGCCTAGAATTTTTCTAAGTCATTTTAGATCAAAACACTTCTTATTTTAACTTTATCCTAAATATTGAGACGAACAATGTAATGGTCTTCTACAACATCAAATTGTAAATTTAGTTTCATACTTGGCTAACTTGATTAAATTCTTTTTTCCTCGTAAATTTATAAAGAAATATTTACTTCCAAGTGTTATACGTAATTCCTACCAAATGTAATATGATGATGATGTGAGTATGCGTTCACAATTTTTATTTAATATTATTATATACTAGATGGTGCCACAAGTGTGTTGTGTCATGGTATTTGCGTTCTATTTTTTATTAGCACTTGTAGATACTGTTGCTAGACCATTATGAAATATTTAATATTCAGAGAATTTGCCCATCTAAGAGCTATATGCCAATGGCTTTAGTTGCATGAACATTTATGGAATTTGCCCATCTAAGGGCTATATGTCAATAACTTTAGTTACATGCATTGGGTGTTCAAAATATGCCTCTTGGTCATTTGCATTATGTTCAAGAGATTCCTAGACCTGGCTTCAGAAGAGTTTCAAGGCATTTGTGTTATATTTTGTGCTCGATATCCAATAGCCTAACATCAATTCATGAGCTTTTTCTTGTGTGGCTTGTCCAACTGAAATGTTGTGCGTTTGGTTCTTCATCATCCGTTGGTTGATGATCATTAGGGTATTGGTTGTCACATTTGTTGCCCTATTTGAGGCCAATTTTTCAATACATTATTATGCACACATGTGGAGATACTATATTATGTTACGTGGTGGTGGATAGAGCATATATAGATTTGAATTTGTAAACTCAATTTGAATAATCATCTTGAGTTGATGGATCCGGTATGTGCTTTAAAATTTAATAGATATTATTTTTTAAGGTGTAAAAAGTGTTATTTACATTAAGAAAACATAACATGACAATGACTTACCTGTGGAGCTATTTATATGGCAAGATATCTATAGCTAGTAGGTTGGGTCAACAACACAAATACCTACTCATATATAATCAGAAAAATTCCCCAAATAGTGCCAAGCATTACTGTGCAATAAAAAAACCATAAACGTTTGTGGTATATATTTGTGGGAAATTACGGAGTTTGCTTCTCTGTAATGCATGTTTTAAGAGTTAGATAAAAAATTGTTATTTACTTTAGCGAGGTTGGTATATTTTGTGAACACAAACGATTAGCAATGTTAGAGATATCATCACTTAATATATGACTGAGATTGAAAGACATATGCACTCGTTCACAAATTTAACATTGCTAGAGATATCACTCTTTTAATTTGTTGAAAGAGTAATGACCAATGTGCAGTGATATGGATTATATGGTGCAATAATATTGGATATAACTCAAACATATATTCAACTATACAGATTCTATTGTGCTTAGCCAACATGCCAAAGAAACCACATTGATCGAGATATTAATGAGTAAGTTGTGCCACAATGGTTTGTATTCCCTAATATGCATTGAATATTAGGCGACCATACATTGACATAGTGGATATATAAACGAATGCATTTTATAGTCAATAATATACTAAATCGTTATTTAGCAACTAAAAATATTCTCTAGATGTTCTTAAAGCATGAGATCAACAAATATAGCAATGTCTAAATGTAAGAGGCCCACCAAAAAGACTATCTTCTATCCAATAGTAATGCTTAACAATGAGAGAGCGGATGCGGAAAACAAAATCAAGAGGGCATTGAAATGAGCAAGTGATGTTCCAATGTTGCAAATCAGTTCTATGTGTTATAGGTGAATGATTTTAGCCCAGTAAAAAAATAAGTCTAGTTGTATAATTATAACATGAGATACCTATATGACGCTTTAGGAAGCAGGATGTATATAGCCAATGTCTTGCATCAATAATGCAGATCCTACACATGAAAAATAAGAACTCCATTGAAAAAACTTCATGACAATTCAAGCTTCAAAAAATTCTTATTTGATACAAATTAATAATGCCAACAGTTATTGTCTAACACAAATATATCGGATTGCAAATTATAGCCATAACACACATATTACGTTTTTGAGATTCAAATAAACAACGAAGAACAAAGCTGCAGTTAAAACAACAATATTGTTTAAGCTAAGTAGTCAATCCATGCCAGACAATCAAAATAAGAACAAAAAATATAATAAATAGCTGAAAAATAAGAAACCATAAAGTCTTAAAAGTCAACAAGCTAATAATATATAGTGGCGGAGTTTGAACATATCCGTAAAGGGGGCGGGGTGAGGGCAAAATTAGTTTATTTTAAAGGGGACGAACTCGAGTTATATATAAAGGCAGCGTGGGATTTTAAGAATCATATTGTTTTGCGACTTTGACAAGAAGGCCAAATTAGCCATGGCTTCCCGTTAAAAAGCAAAACCACCTCCTAAACTAACAATACATATAATAAATAGCCAAAAGTAGGTTGGATGACTTCACAAACACTGCATTAGTGAGACTTTTTTATAAAAGAACCTGCCTATCAAAGCCCTACAATCACCAAAACACATGAAAAGGAACTCAAACACTCAAATTTGATAATAAAGAAAAACATCCAACAATATAATTCATTTTTTTCATTCCAAATTCTGAATTTGGTTTAAGAAAATGAACATTAATGAAAATCAATTACACTTAAAAATCCAATTGAAAACACATCATGTAACAACAAAGTAACAGTATATTAAATAAAATCAACATGCTAGACGACACAAAAACAAAATCATACCCTTATAAACCGTAACTCTACCAAATGCTAAACACATAACATCGAACAATCACATGGTACGCCAAGCAATGAAATTGATAAGTGAAAACAAACATGAAGCAACAATTTAAAACGAATTCAAACAGGTAAACCAGATATAATTCACTTGCAACCACAACCGAACATCAAAAGCTGAATCAAACATTGTTCGAGATTAAGTAGAGAACCTCATATTGGATCAACGCTATGACTAGGAAAGCCATGAAAACAAAAAAAAATTCAAATACGTAGACAAACAACTAAACAAAATAGTTATGAGAAAACCAAACCATGTAAATCAATAACATAATTCACAACTTTTTTGTTCATTTAATTGTTTAAAGATTGTTTAAGTATTTGTTACATATATGTTGACCATATATACAAGAATAAAGATTCTTACGTATACATAATACTATGCCAAAGGGAAAATGGTTGCGTATACGTAACTTATTTGTGACATGTATATAATAAACTATATAACGATTTCATTTGACTCACACTTTATCTTATATACACACACATATAAAAGGTGGTGTTAAAAAATCTAACCAATCTTATTTTCTTAGTAACCCTCATATATATATATATATATATATATAATATATAATATGGAAAATAAAAATATTACTATTAAATTAAATTATAACATGTGCGTATTAGACCCATCTATTAATTATTTGTCTTGAATCTTGATTGAGTAGGTGAAGGATAACATCACAATTCTTAATAGTTTTTCGGAAGCGTTGGGGATGCGAGGATCTAAGAGACGGATCCAGGTGTGGAATGGCAATGATTATAGGGGCCCATATGGGGAAAGGCTATTATTTTTCTTTCTTATTCTCAAAAGTTTTATTTTTAATATATTAACCCTTAAAATCGTTATCTTTTGAGATCTCATATATTTCCCACTTGGTTATAAATGATCTACAAGAAAATGATTTGAAACCGTAGGTGTGTTAGAAGACATAAATTATGTTAATCGTCAATAACATATACATATACAATTACATACATACAAGTACATAAATACAACATTACAAACATATACATATATATATATATTATATGTATATATATATATATATATATATATATATAATATATATATATAATATATATATATAGTTCCATTTCATCAAACAATACTAGACATAACAATCTACAATTCTATGTAACAAATATAGTTTATTACGAAAATAAAAGCACCTTAATCATAATCACTAAAATTATAAACACTTAAATAAGTCTCATATCTCTATAACCTGCTACATAGTCGGAGAAAATGGAACACTTGTAAAAAAAACAAATTTGATGAATAACTCTTGAAAATTACAGTAAAGAACTTGATTTTGATGGAAAACATTAGAATCCCTTGATTCTTACACTCAATTGATTTAATGAGAAAATTGTTAAAACATTGAGAAGGAACATAGAGTATTCGCAAGTGAAGGTTTTTATAGTTTGCGGTGAAAAAAAATAAGCATAAAGACACTAAGAAAGTTTAAATTTTGATTCAGGCCTATGATGATGATAAGTCGTTGGCATAAGGTCTCCCAAAAAACTAACGCGGTCATTTTACTAATTAAATTTATTACAAATGAAAAAATTAATTTAAACCAACGGCTTCTTATGCGCATAAGCTAGGATTTTATTAATTATAAGTATTAAATAATTAATTAAAATAATAGCTTGCCTATATTGATAATGAATTGTCAACATAGACAAGCAAAACATTGTCATTTATTTGTTTAGTATACAAAAATAAAAAATAAAAAAATAGAAGATTTTCTCCCCTTCATCCCGTCCATTTTTTTACAGTCTAACATGTGGTTGGGATAGATATTGGCCAGTCAAAATTTTTGAATGACCTATAACGATTGCAATCGTCTAGGGTATCTATACCAAAAATCATGCTGTCGCAATAGATTCCTTCCCAACAAAGTAAGTTATTTGTGGTGCTCGGATGTCTAAATCTATCATACAAACTAATCATTTTTTGTTTTTCCACGACAGATAATCTTTTATGAGGACTAGGCCTCCATTTCAAAATTACTCTATATAAATATGAGTGTTAGTTACAGTACAATAAAGACTCTATATGGAGAGAAATTAAAATATACACCCACATCAAATAGAGTAAAGTGTATTATGCGTCGTGTTCCATATGTAAAACCTTATGTATTAACACATAAATCACTATATGAATTAACATCCTTAATTTTTATATGCAATATTATAAATCTTGTAAGTTTGTAAAGCAAAAAAAATAAACGTCTTGATTTTTCATTAGTTAGTTTTGTTGTATATAGTTCATTTATACTTTTTCTAGTTATTTTAGCATCGTAACTTCTTACGTAATGCGTGCTAACAGTGATATCCTAATTTTGCTACCTCTCCCACATCATTTATTTATATTTAATTCAAATATGAAAAATCTATAACATTATATACTATATCAAAAAGAAAAATGATTGTCCATAACACATAATCTAATAAATCTTTTATTTTTTAACCGCTAATTGAATAAGCAACAGATTACTAGAAGAAAAAAATGTTGTTTAAAAATTGACTCTTCATAATTTTTGGGCTCATGTGTCATTAATGTGCAACGACATGTCAATTTAGTTTAATGCGCTTGTCACATACCTATAAAAGTTATGCATCTATATCTTAAATTTATATACATCATGTTAAAATAGGCATTACTAAGTATGTTAGCAAATGAGCGTCATATTAATTGTTTTGAGAGTTGTCACTTTATGAATTTTTAAAGTGAATGTCATGAGTCCAAGTCTTGCTTGATACAATATGTTTTAAGTGGGTCAGAAGTTTTATTAAATTGAAGCTTTAGGTTGTAGTTTTCACCTGAAATGATGTGCGGACCAGTTCACCAACACTATGTATGTTCACGTGCGTGAATGACATTTAGTCAATTGGTTTACCGGTGACCGACCTTACAGTTTTAGTTACCCGTTAAAAAATAACTATATTAAAAATGTCCATTAATGTGTTACATATGCATCATTCCTCAGTATGCGAAATTAATGGAAAAAGAAAAAAAACAAGTTCTAGAATAAGTTCTAAGGACATACGTTCAATTTGAACACATACTTATCTTTAAGAAGTTGCGTTAATTGTATGCATAAGTATGTAATGGAAAAATCTAAGAGAAAACTATCAATTTATAAAAAAACTGTAAAAATAAACGGCCACAAGTATGTGTTACATATATGCTTAACTTTATAAGCTACATATACATAAGCATATACGTAAGCATATACGTAGAAGTAAAAAATAATAGTATCTGAATATAAACACCTACATATATATAACTTATAATGATACATATATGTATATGTATAGGTATATGTATGTCTTCGTATGTATGTGTGTATATATGTGCATGTATATGTATGTATGTAAGTATGTGTGTGCATATGTCTATGTATCTAACAATTTATCTGTGTATGTATATGTTTGTAACTATATATGATATTTATGTAATTATGTGTGCATGTATATTTATGTATTTACATAAATATTTATGTGCGTTATTTATGTATCTAAGTATGTATGTATATGTATGTCTGTAACCAAAATACAAATATAAAATTGATTTATAGTAACGACATTCGTCGCTATACATCTATTTTATTTTTTGTAATTTTGTAATATAATATGTAATTTATTTAAAATTTATGTTAACTTTTCTATAGTGATGACATGTTGTCACTAAAGGTCTAAATTTTAAGCGGGATTTTGTGAAAAAATAGGCATGTTAGAAAACTCGATAGTGATGACATATTGTTTTCTTGTTTTTATTAATTTAACCCTATAGTGACGAATCTATGTCGTTGTCGGTATAGCTCATTTTGTGCTATAGCGACGACAAATCGTCGCTATATGTCTTCAAAATGTTGTCGCTAAAGGATCTTATTGTTGTAGTGCATTAATCATGTCGAGGACGAATATTATGTTACATATATGTAACCCTTTGGTTTTCACGGGCTTCATATGTGGTTTTAACAGGAATCGACCCATAAGAATATATATACTCGTCATTGTCTTAGATCTTTGATTTTTCTAGGCATGACATTGTGAAATATCTATACTTGGGAAAAAAATATTGTATTCTACTTATAAATTCTATATTTCTTTTTTATTAGGACAACTTGGCTTTGTCACATATTAGTACAGTTGAATTGTAGTTAAATTGTGCACCAATCGTATGTTTCAATGGGCTATTCTTGCTTAATTATGTACACCCGTGTTTAAAATACTTTTATGTATTTGAAATATTTCAAACGCTTCATATTTATAACAACCAAAACGTATTTTATGTTTCTAACTTTGGCAGACTAGTAAGAAAACATGTGCAAAAGTAACTTATCTCGAAGAGGGATTGTTAGGTCTAGTTTCAGTAGATCTAGTTAATTGTGTATAGGCTTAGTACTTGAATCAACATCTGTAATGAATGTTTGTAATTCATTATTGTGTATGCATTAAATATATAGGTTAACCCATTTTTGTGTGTGTTGATTTATATATGGTTGCAGGTACAAACATTATACTCGGTCAACTTATGAAATTGACCAAGTGTAAGAAACATCTACGGATGAACATTTTGTTCTTCCGTAGATATATTTCTTACAAGTAACTTGTCATCCGAAGATCCTCTGCGGATGAACAACTAGAAGTGAAGAACAAGATTGCTTCGGAAGAATAAGATTGCTTCGGAAGAACAAGACTTCTGCGGAAGAACATTCTTCTGCGGAAGAACAAACTCCTATAGAAGACACTATTCCTACGGAGTCCAAACACTTGTATAATGCAAGTGTTACAAGTCAACAAGTCAACAAGACAGTTATGCGAATCCAAAGAAATCCGATGATTCCTTAACTGACACAAATCAAATCCCAAGAGATCCGGTGTTTCCTATAACAGAAATATCATTGTCTATATATATGGATCCTAGGTTTGGATTCAAAAGAGGTTGTTTTAGACGATTGATTGAGCGACAACAGCAACAGCATTATAACAATCACTTCAAAGTCTCTCAATCAAACCCTAGCAGCCGTCACATCATAACATACTTTGATATCATTCATTCCTTATTTTGTAATCATTAACATGTTCTAATGAAATACATATTAATCATTAATTGTGTTTTGCTACATGTGTTCTTGAACATTTATTGATATTTAAAGTTATTAAAAAAACAATTAAACCAAATCAACGTTGTTTCTGCAAACGTTGACTTGTCAATCGACCGACACTGATAATTCATGTTCGCGATCCTTGGATTCACAGGTGTATCAGAGCCAAGTGCTCATTGATCTAGATCGATTGATCTATCAGTGTCAGTTGTGTTTAATTGATTTTAATTTGTTAGTTCTTAACTTTGTAGATTTTGATCAACTTGTATCTATATTCAAATCAATTGAATAGCAGACCTTGTTAATCTTTCTCATCAATTAACATCATGAGCAACTTCAGTGGATCATCTTATCGACCACCGAAGTTGGAAACAAAAGCATACTTCAAGTCATGGAAAATCAAGTTTAGGAATCATGTAAACTATACTGATTCTGACTTATGGGTATCCATCACTGAAGGTCCTTATATTCCACCCACACTTGGGCCAGATTATAACGACAAAAATCAACCAATCAGTACCAAAGATCTATCACATGATGATGTCAAAAAGGTTAAAGTTGATATCAAAGCATACAGTTTGCTTAGTATGGCTTTACCTGAAGAGATATTGATCAGGTGTGAGAACTACAAAACAGCACACTCCTTATGGAAGATACTCCACACTCTCTGCGAAGGGAGTGATGAGATATGAAGCATAAGGAAAGACACCCTCAGGTCGCAATATGAAACATTTCATCATATTGAGGGTGAATCAATTCCTCAACAACTTCATAGATTCATGCAGTTGGTAACTGAGATGAACATTCTGGAGTTGAAATATACCAATGAGGAATTAAACAAGAAAATGCTCTACACTTTGCCAGAAAGTTGGAAGCAAACTGTGTCCATGTTCAAGAACACAATAGATCTGAAATCAACTGGTCTAGATACTCTGGTTGCAAAAGTGGAAGCTCTTGAAATGGACGAAAAATCAAGAAACAAGAGTGTGAGAACTCATGTTTCACCCTATCACTTCAAAGAAACAAATAATGTTGGAAGTGCATTTATTTTAAATAATGAAAGTGATAACTCTTGTGCTAGGAGTGATGATGAGGAGGAAGTTAGCTTTTATGCTTCTAAACCCTCAAATAAATCATCTCAAGACAAGAAACAAAAGAATAAAGGAAGAACTGCTGATCGTGAAGATACAACTGCAGCAACAGCTAAGTTGCAGGATCGGTGTTTGTCACATAAACACAAAGGTTTTCTCTCAAACTCACCTAGAATCATACTCGGGTAAGAATCAATAAGAGTTGATCATAATATGAAAAGTAACTAAGAACACAGAAAGATAATTTTCAAGATACTTTTATATATTGATTCTCAACTCAAGATACAAAGACTCTTACAAGCAGATGATAATCTTACCACTATGAGTTACAAGGAGAACCTATATATAATACTATCTACAGTCGGATATACTTTGATACCAGCTGGGATCCTTTGGCTAAAGCCTATACTACAAGACTATAGTTAAGGTATCTCGAATAAAGTCTTATCTGAGATTTGATAGTCAGGACATGTCTCTGACTTACCTTTTGTCACCAACTAAAGATGGCAACTCTACTATCATGAAAAAGTAAATAGTGGAATAAAGTATGGTCAACAACATGGTTCTTTAGAAGAAGCCATGCTATATCAGAAGTCTGCAGCGGAGTGTCAGAGACCATACTTGTGTCCACTGGTTATAGTAGTGTCTTCCGAAGGCTTAAATGGCTTCGGAAGAGTAAGTATTTTCGAAGCCACTTTATACTTCGGAAGAGGCTGCTTCTTCCAAGGCTTGGAGACTTCTTCTTTTCATCATACTTCGGAAGTGGTCTTTACTTTATTCTTCTAAGTCTTGAACTTCGGAAGTATGCATTTGTCTTCGGAAGTAGAGTTCTGTCTTCGGAAGTTGGACTTTCCCTTTGTCTTCGGAAGAACTCTACAACCTTCGGAAGTTCCATGATAAGCTTCGGAAGCCTTTGCATGCAGCACCAAAATAACTGAAGTGATATACTTTTGGTTGCATTAGCCTTCTTCTTGATCCAACAAACTCCCCCTAGGCTGATTCTACCAAAACTTCACTTTTCACGAATTCTTAAAACTTTCAGCACCAAGGAGAGCAAATATTTGTCTGTCTCCTTGTTCTTCCCTGATGTGGTGCTGAGAAGCTTGTACAGATCCTTGGTAGACAGGAAATCCAGTCTGTCACCTTGGATAACATGTACCCTTTGTTGTTGCCCTATGAAAAGAGTTAGTTGATGGGAACTGTAATCATATTCCCATCAAACTATAGGTTCCAATTCAGGACCTTCCACCATCTGTAAAAAGGCAGCACCTTTGGTGGGAGATCTTCCTTGTCTTCCTGTGTTCTCAACTTCAAATTTTCTTTAATCTTTGCTTTTGCAGTTAGCTCAACGAAATGAAGACTGCTGAGATGATTTCTGACGAGTGCAGCAGTTTCAGAGTTGGAGGGGTTGGAGAATGGCTTCTCTGCTAACTCAGCAATGTTGAATCTGCTGGAGTGTAACAGAGAGGTTGCATTGAGTCTGTTGACTTCACCATTCTCTCTTTCCACAACAAAGTTGTGAGAAGGTTCATCGAACCTCCACTGGATTATCTTCCTTCTAGGCACAAGAGACTGACTATGAATATTGTCCTCTTTTCTTGTATCCAGCAGAGTCACCAGTTTCCTTTTGAGCTTCTTTTCTTCCTCATTTAAAGAGTCTGAATTGAGGCCCAAAAGTCTTGCAGCCTGGTCCAAAGTTCCTCTTGGAAAATCAAGGAATCTGTCTCTTGTGAGGGAACTTGAAGATCCGTCTACATAGGTAATGTTAACGGAGTCTTCTACATAGGAGACTTCGCTCAAAGTAGTGCAATTAGTGAGCTTCATCTTGATTGCCTTATACTCCTCAAGGGAGAGATGTTGAGAAGGCTGAAGGGATAGTTTGGAGGGTAATTGGGTAGGTTTAGGTTCAGAGGTTCTGGCTAGTGTTTTGGGTTGGATAATGGGAAGTTTAGGTGGTTGAGGTGAGGGAGTAGTAGTAGTGAAAGGTTCAGGTTGGGGTTGGGTAGAAGTAGTGAAGGTCATCCCTTTTACCCTTCTATGCATCTCTTTCCTTTTCCCCATCTAGATGTCAGCCTTAATTTCACTGACAATTCGTTGGAGTGTCCTTTCAGACATAGGACCCACCTGCCTACCAGAGAAGCCATGAGCCCGAAGATAGTCCTTCATCTAGGCTTTCTCAGTAAGCTTCTTGGAGGCAGTGACCCTAGCCTCTTCTTCTTTCTTCTTCTTCTCTCTGGCCTTTTCTTTTGCTGCCTTCTTCCTTTCTTTCTCCATTTGATCCTGCTCTTTGTTGTAGAGCCATAGGATCGTATCCGTTGTGTGGAGAGAGTTCTTGAAGATCAAAGCCTCTGGAGAGTAGGAAGTTTATCCTGTCTCTCCTCAGCTGCAATTCAGCCTCCTTCTATTTCTTTTCCTTTACCTCTAAGGCCAACCTGGCTTCTTCTTCAAGTCTCAGCCCGGTTGCCTTCTCCAGATCCACCAACTCCTCTAATGGTAGCTGGAGTGTTTCTTCATTGGTAGCTCCCATTTCAATGAGTTGTTTAATCATCTGCTCTCTTCTTTTATTGATGAAAACCTCCTGATTGGGAGCAGCTGCTTTTGTGCTGGCAACTAGCAACTTCTTAGTCTGAAGTCTTCCTTTCTTTTTAAGTTTCTCAATCATCTCCTCTTCCTGAAGCTCTTCCGCAGTCATCTTCCTTTTTCCTTTATCCTTGAAGATCCTAACTGTGGTAGTTCTTGGAGAGAGGTTTCTGATTGTGAGAGAGTCAGAGGTGGTGTCTGAGATGGAGGTGCAATTGGAAAGTCCTCACTGCTCATTTCAGATGCCATTTCTAGGATAACATCTGTGATGATCAGTTCCTCAGACATTTTGAACAGTCCTTCCGCAGCTTTCATTTCAGCTTCGGAAGATTCAGCTTGTTCTTCCGAGGCTCTAACTTCAGCTTCGGAAGTTAAAGGAGATGCAAATTCTGTCCCAACTGTTTTAGTTGTTGGGCCATCAGTTCCCATTTCCCCTTCGAATTGAATCTTAGGTTCCATGAGGACCTTAGGTTGACCAACTTCTTCCACAGTGGTAGAATGTGTAGTCAGCCTTTGAAGCTCTTCTGCTCCAAAGTAGGTCATTGCAGAATCATGGCTTGGCCGCTCAAAGGAAGATCTTAACAAAAACTTGGTGAAGAGTCTGTAGAGACCATTGAGCATCCTTGGATCAATCTGAAGAGTGACTTGAGATGTTTCAGGCGCAGAGATGATGGGAGAGGAAGATGTTGAAGTGGAAGGCGGCTCTGTGGTTCCTTGTGTGTTTGTCTTTGAATATTCTCCCCCTTTTGGTAGCATCATCTTGAGAGCTAGATGAGCTGGAGGAGGAAGTCAGGGAGACCTGAATAGGTACATGCCTAACAGACCTCTCTATCTGTTTCTCAGCTAGTTGAGCCTTAAGATTTCAATCTCAAGTTGCTGAGTGGCAGATCTTGCCTCTAAAGTCCTAACATGAGATTCTAGGTTTCAACTTTGAAAGAAGATCTTGAATGAGGAGTTGCATGCTTCCCTCATCTTCTTTTGAAGAATCACGGGGAGATGAGGTAACATACCTAGTATGTTCAGCCTCACCACCAGATGTGGCTTCTTGGCACTCTGGTTCCCATGCTCAATGATGTCTCTTTCAGAGTCATCAAAGGGCTCGGTTGCCGTAGATTCAGTCTGAGAAATGTTACCACTGTCCACAAGGTCCATTGAGGCACCTTCTGTAGTGGCAGCTGAATCTACATGAGTCCCCTTCACATCTGTGGGACTCACCTCAGTTGTTGGTTGCTGATGGGGGCTAGAGATAAGGGATTTCTCCAGACTCTGTTGATCTTGGAGAGGGTGTTGTAGATCAACTTCATTGCCATGGAGAGATGTTATCTCTTCATCAATTTTAAACAGAAGGTCAGTGAAAGATAGGATGGGTAACCTACTGACCGGGACTTTGATCAATGTCTACAGGCATTGAGCCTCTGGTGGGGCTGTCCCTTGTTGGCTGCTCAGGAGAGTATAGAGACTCACCCTGAGGGCTTTCAGCTTAGGTTGTGGGCTCATGGGTCTAAGACTGAGGAGACTCAAGACCCAAATTGAGGTCAAAAGAAAAGGATGGAGAGACCTCTGACTGAGTGGGAGCCCATGTTTCCACTCTAGTCTCTTTGGATTGAACAGGAGGGGCTTGTTTAATCAAAGTAGATTGAACAAGGGTTCGTTTGGGGTGTCTCTGATAAGTGATGGTGATGGGTAGAGAAGGTAGTCTTGGCATTGTGGGGGTAGTTGCTGGTGTGGGTTCATCACTGTGGGGTTAATAGGGATGTCACCAGGAGCCGTTGGCTCAGTCATACCTGGAAGAAGTGCAGTATCTCTTCCTGTGAAGTTGGTGGACACTCTCTTTAAAGTCTTGAAGATGGTCAGCCTCATCGAGGAGCAGTCAGAGCATGCACAGACAAGCTTGCTTTGCTCTAGTTCGCAGTTGATTATGTGCCTGGAGAAACCTGGGATACATGAAGAATGTGTCCTTCAGAAGATTTCCCATGAAGTTGGTCAGCACAAATCTTGAATAGTTGAAGTGGAGGCGTTTCAGCAACCCATGAACAAGGCACCCAAGTTCATATGAGATTTGATCCCATCCCCCAGATTTATTCGACAAGCAGTGAAGGACCACATGTAGCAGGAACTTCCATTTGTATGAGAAGTTAAATTTGTAGATAGTTGACGTGCTAACGTCCCCATTTGGAGATAAGAATTGTCCAAATCTGCTTTGGGGAATTCCGTTGGAGCGCCCTCATCATGAAGCTCTAGATGCTCCCTGATGATCTGTTCAAAAATGACCAACTCCTGGCCATAGATGCTCGATCGAATGACACGAACCCCATTTAGGGTTTCAATCTGACCATTTGCCCAGAATTCAGACATATGGTTTGAGTAAATTGTGGGGTTTACAGTCAGAGCGGTTGTAATAGAAGATTGGGTAGAAAGGAGATGATATCTGAGAAGTCACATCTCTTGATGAATCAAGAAGTGCGACTTGGTTGTGCTGAGGGTTGAAGGCCATTTGGAAAGGTGAATGGGGATGATTTGAGCTGGGTAAAGTTGAGTAGGAGAAATTTCTAGGGCTGTAAAATTTGCAAGTAAGAGAGTGAAATTGAATAGTCGAGATTATTTAAAAGATTGTGGAATGGCGGTAATGGGGTTAGGATAAGGTGATGTGATGGTTTAGTGGATGAAATGATAGTGGCGGTAAGGTTAAATATCAGTTAAATAATCCGACATCATTAACAAAATCTTTGCTTTTTACAGTGTGGGGCCCAAGAAATTTACGTTACACAGTGAAATCTCTCTTCCGAGTGTAAAACATTTCCGAAGGTAACTTGTCTTCCAAAGGCAATTCTTACTTCCGAAGCCAAAACATTGTTTCAGAAGTTAGAGTTGCTTCCGAATAGAGAATTTGTAAGTTTCGGAAGTAGATCTAATATACAATCAATCGCTTCTTTCGAGACCAAAAATTCTTCCGAGAAAAAAGTTATCCTTTGAGAAATTTTGCTTCGGAAGATATGAGAGTGTCTTCCGAAGGTTAATTTCTTTTCGGAAGGAATTTACACTTTAGAAAATTTTAGAGAGAATTTCATGTAATAGGGCTTAAATTGTATTGACACAAGACTTACATATTAAAAAGGTTTTCAAAAGAGATCAGATTAATCAATGTTTATCATCCCAATAGCTGTTATGAGATACTTAAACCTTTGTTCATCAAAAGCTTTGGTAAATAGATCAACATATTGTTCACTTGAATCAACTTTGATTAACCTGATTAGATTTTTCTTATGAATATCTCTAATGAAATGATACCTGATGTCAATATGCTTAGTCTTGGAGTGCTTCACCGGATTTTCAGTAATGGAGATAGCACTGTTGTTGTCAATATGGATAGGAGTACTCATAAAGTTGAATCCATAGTCTAACATCTGATTTTAATCCATAGCAGTTGAGCACAACAGCTAGCAGCAGTAATGTATTCAGCTTCAGCAGTTGATGTAGAGACACATGATTGTTTCTTGCATTGCCATGAGATGATCCTTCCACCAAGAAATTGACATCCTCCTGATGTTGATTTCTTGTCAATATTGCAGCCTCCATAGTCACTGTCAGAGTATCCATAAAGATCGAAATCCTTGTTTCTGGGATACCGGAGACCTAGTTTAGGTGCTCCTTTGAGGTATCTGAGGACTCTCTTAATAGCAGCCAGGTGAGACACCTTAGGAGCAGCCTGATATCTTACACAAATGCAAGTAGCAAACATGATATCAGGTCTACTTGCTGTTAGATACATCAGAGAACCAATAATTGCCCTATACTGATGTTGATCAGTATCCTCCCCCTCAAGGTCAGAACAAAGATTATGGTTTCTGCGTATGGGTGTCTTGGCAGGCTTGCAATCCATCATCTCAAATCTTTCTAAGATGTCAGAGACATATTTAGATTGATTAATGAAGAACCCTTCCTTTAGTTGCTTTACCTTAATTCCAAGGAAAAAGTCCATTTTTCCCATGGAGCTCATCTCAAACTTCTTCTTCATAATGCTCTCAAAGTCCTTGCACATTTGGTCATTTGAGGAACCAAATATAATGTCATCAACATAGACTTGTACGAGCAAAATGTCCTTCCCATAATTTCTGATGAAGAGAGTCTTATCAATGGTACCTCTAGTATAGCCATTCTTTAGAAGAAACTGAGACGGTCTCATACCACAGCCTAGGTGCTTGGTGCAGCCCATATAGAGCTTTATCCAATTTGCACACATAGTTGGGGTGCTGTGGATCTTCAAATCCTAGAGGTTGGCATACATAGACTTCCTTGTCTATATCCCCATATATAAAAGCACACTTGACATCAAGTTGGTATACTATGAAGTCCTTGGATGCAGCATAAGCAAGGAAGATCCTAACTGCCTCAAGTCTTGCAACTGGTGCGAAGACATCAGTATACTCGATTCCTTCCTCTTGAGTGTATCCTTGAACCAAAAGTCTTGCCTAATTCTTGACGATCAAGCCTCTATCAATTCTCTTGTTTCTGAAAACCCATTTGGTGCCTATAGGTACTTGACCAGATGGTAGTGGACACAGGTTCCATACCTTCTGTCTCTTGAACTGAAGCAACTCCTCTTGCATTGATTCAATCCAGCTACTATCTTTCAAGGCATCTTCTACCTTCTTGGGTTCCATCTGAGATAGAAAGCATGAGTACAAGCAGACATTCCCTTGATGAGTCTGTCCGCTTGTCCTCACACCCTCAGAGACATTCCCTATGATGTTCTCAGGTGGATGAGTGTTGTGAATCCTAAGACGAGGAATCACTTCCAGTTGCAGAGATAGATCCAGGTTAGACATATTCTGCTCTGGAACTAGAACACTCTGTCCAGCTGTTGTTTCAAAGTCATTCAATGAGGACTGATTGAATGAATGAGAAACATCATCAATAGTTGGCTGTGAAGTAGTATTAACAGTTGCCTGTTCCTTCAAAATACTACCTCCTTCTGCCTGGTGTTATGTTGGATCACCTGATGAGTTTTGAGGCTTAGTAGGTGACTCACTTGTTGAAGCTTCACTATTCCTTGATATAGTTAAACTATCAGATCTGTGAATAGTGGAAGCTTGATGTATTGTAGCACTTGGAGAATTTGGTCTAGGTCTGGGAAGCTCAAACAATTGATCATTAGCAGCAACATCAACATCATTTTGAGCACCTATTCTAGCTGAAACATTCTCACAAGAGGGTGCTCATTAACAACTATAGTGGATGACTCCTCAAATTGTTGATTCTTAATGTTGTATACTCTGTAAGCTTTGGAGCTAGAAGAGTATCCAACAAAGATAGCATCACTCGACTTTTCAACAAATTTTGCTAAATTTTCCTTTGTGTTAAGTATGGTACACCCGCTGCCAAAGGACCTTAGAAAGCCAATGAACGGTGGCCTCTTGTTCCATAGCTCATAAGGGGTTTTTCCATGGGGCTTAACTACAAGAACTCTGTTCTGCACATAGCATGCAGTGCTGGCTGCCTCTGCCCAGAATGTTAGAGGTAACTTTGAATCAACTAACATAGTTCGAGCAGCCTCAATAAGTGTCCTATTCCTCCTCTTAGCAACACCATTTTGTTGAGGAGTTCTGGGAGCACTATAGTGTCTGGCAGTGCCTTTTGAGTTACAGAATGAGTCAAGAACAAAGTTCTTAAACTCAGTCCCTTGATCAGATCTAATTATTTTAACCTTGTGATCAATTTGATTTTCTATTTTATGAATAAAAGATTTTAATGTTTCAGCAGTTTCATCTTTAGTTCTTAAAAAGAATCCCCATGTGAATCTTGTAAAATCATCAACTATCACAAGGCAACATGATTTCCTTCCAATTCTCATTATACTTGTGGGACCAAAAAGATTCATGTGCAATAAGTGCAATGGAGTAGTGATAGAGTTAACACATTTGGATTTATGAGACGTCCTGTGTTGTTTCCCTTCAGGCATGCAACACAGTTGTCTTTGCAGAAAAACTCCTTTTTAGGCAAACCATGTACCAAGTTATTTTTAGCCAATTTATTCATTGTCTTAAAATTTACATGAAACATACGTTTATGCCACAGTGTTGACTCATCACTATCAACTTTGGAAAGAAAACATGATACTTCACCCATTGGGGAAGCATTGTTCATATCAAGCTTGTACATATCCCCTTTCCTGGGAGATCTAAGAAGCACTAATTCCGGAGGAATTGTCATCCCTGGTTTGAGGATAAAGCACTCATGTTCTATGAAAAGCATTTGGTGCTTTTGATCACAGAATTGAGAAACACTTAACATGTTGTGTTCAAGCTGCTCGATTAACTTTGTCAACGATTAACATACCATTGGATATACTCCCTCTACTAGAAATATATCCTCCGGGCTCACCTTCAAACTGGACAGGACCTCCATCATAATGTTGAAATTGTTGAAGGAGAGATCTGTTTCCTGTCATGTGCCTGGAGCATCCACTATCTACAATCCATACATTGTTGTTCTTGTCAAATGGATGTTCCTGCACATAAGATGATATTTCAGTTTTGTTTGGATACCCAAGCCTTGCTAGTATTGGGTTCTTCCAAAGATAATGACATGAGTGAACCAAATGATGTGCATGGGGGTTCAACAGAGGTCTTTGAAGAAGAGGTTTGGGCTGTAGCATCTTCCTTGATCTTCCAGTCCACCCTTTGGCTGATCTTGGTGGATGAGCTTGTTGAAGCTTTTGCAGCGTGGTCTTCTTCCGAAGCTTTTTTCTTTTCGGAAGAAGTCCTCACCACCTTTTCTTCTGAAGCGGTCTTCTTCTGGGATGGTTTCAAGGGAGCTTTCTTGTTCTTCCAAACCTTAGTAGCTTTTGCTTCCGATGCCATTTTCCCTTCGGA
Source organism: Flaveria trinervia (assembly GCA_025506515.1). Taxonomy (NCBI): domain Eukaryota; kingdom Viridiplantae; phylum Streptophyta; class Magnoliopsida; order Asterales; family Asteraceae; genus Flaveria; species Flaveria trinervia. Next base: position 85,058,156 of record CM046447.1, read on the forward strand.
AGAAGGAGTTTCTTCCGAAAGCAACTTGGCTTTGGAAATTACCTTTCCCTTCTTCAACACTTGAACCGTATGGAAGGGTCCAAATGTGAAACCTTCCCTGACTCCTTCTTTTCTAACATTATTTGCATAATGTGTGCTTGCAGGATTGTAGTAATAATCTTTTGCCATGTGATTTTGCAGGCCACACATGATGCATGTGATGTTAGTCTTTTGGGAAAGTGAGGGTCGCTGTTTCTTGGTTTTCTTTTCTTCGTCAGCAACTTTTCCCTTTAACTTCTGATCCTTTGGTAGGACAGGAATGCTGGTATTCCATTCCTTTCCTGAATCAGAAGTACCTAACACTTGGAATCCAGCTGAGACAAAGACATCCTTCTGTTTAGGGTCAATTTTCAGTTTGGATTCAGCCACTTTCTTAAAAGTTCTCCTAGAAGCTTTAGCTCTGATTCTTCTGGCTTTAGTGGTTAGGATTTGATCATCACAAGAGACGATGAGTATATCTACCTGTTCCTTCCCTGTGGTGGCCACTATTGGTGTCTCATCCTTTAACTCTAGAAAGAAAGGGTCAGCAGTTGGAACCTCTTGCTTTTTAGTACCACATCTAGGCTGTCTAATAGACTCATAGGAATATGGTGGAGCAATTTCATTGGTTCCCAACCCTTCTTTGTTCTGATAATAGAGTTTTGAATGGGAGGATGATGCAAGAATAGCTTGGAAGTTCTACTCAGAGATAGCATGCTTCCTGGCCTGAGCCTCAGCAGCGACAAGCTGTGCTTGAGCCTCAGACAATTTGGATATCAGATCCTTGATTTGACTCTTGTAGTTGGTGTGTTGATGTTTCAAAAGAGATACAGTTTTCTCCAACTCATCAATTTTCTTTTGATAGTCAGATTCAGCTCTTTTAAAATCAGATTTTAGAATATTTAAAGACTCAATGTCAGATCTGATTTCCATATTGTAATCCTGATAGAGTTTAACTTTAGCTATACAGGCTAGAGTGCAGAGATGTTCATATACCTGGGCATCATCTGTTCCGGCCATGAGTGCTTGAGCAGGAGTCACATCCTGTACCATGAAGCTCCGGTCAACTTCTTGAGCCACTACGGCTGTTTCAGTTGACTTCTTAGTGGGTTTTGAGGTTGAGGGATGTGTGGAGGCCCGTGGGGTTCCCGGATTGGTCTTGGGAGCCTTGCATTCCCTTGCAAAATGACCCAGTTGGTTACAGTTGTAACACTTTGCCCTGGTCTTGTCGAACCCGAACTTGCTGGTAGTTGGGTTCTGAGGAAAATGCCTTGCAGTTCTCTTAAAGAACTTCTTTGCTCTATAAGTTAAGAGAGCCATTTGCTGGACAATGTCCACGTATTCTACATCATCTGGGCTAAAACACTCAAGATCATCAAAGCAGTATTGAAAATCTCCTGAGTGTCCACCTCCTGAAACAAAGGCACAACTTTCCTGGAAGGGATTGTGTTGAGCCTGTTGAGACCTTGGAGTCTTAGGATAAGTGATGTAGGGACCAGAAGAGCAGGATGACTGCTGATAAGTCAGGAAATGCTAAGGTTGAGGGGTTAATGAGCCTTCAACAACCATTAAAGCGTTGCTAGCAGGAAGACTCATAGGTCTGCTTGTTTGGTGGCCCTTCTTACTCTCCATCTCTAGACGGTATCCATCAAGGATGCCATAGAGCTCAGTCATGGAAAGAGTGTTCAAGTTTTTTGTTCTCTTGATAGAGACACAGTAGAATGTCCACTCATTTGAAGAGCACTCATGAACTTTCTGGTGAGATATCTAAGTTCAGGAGTGTTCTTCACAGACTGAAGGGAAGAGATAAGATCCATATACCTGAAGTACTGCTAGCTGAGGGTCTCTCCAGCAATATGAGTGAAGTTCTCGAACTGCTGCTTCAGTGAGTCCTTCTTTGAGTCGTTGGAGCCAGAATACATCTGAGCAAGTGCATCAAACAATTCTTTGGCAGTCTTGCAATGATCGAACCATACCATAATAGAGTTCGGTATTGCAGTCATGAGAATAGTCATAGCATTGCTATCGATGTCCATCTTCTTTCTGTCTTCATCAGAATAGTCCTCGGCAGCTTTCTCTATCATAGCACCGTTTCCACCAGGTGAAGCCACCTTTGGCTTGTACGGTCCATTGACAATAGAATTCCACATTTTGCTATCTTGGTATCTAATGAAGCCTTCCATTCTTCTACTCCAAGACCTGAAGTTTTCAGGGGTGATGATGGGTGCTTTGGTCATCGTCCCCATCTCTACTTTAGATTTGTTGAGGGCCATTTAGTGAGTGGGTGGTAGGGAGGAGTGAAAACAAGTTTATTTTGGATGGTTAGATAACGCAATCAAGAGCCTGAAAAGCTCTAATACCAATTGTAGGATCGGTGTTTGTCACATAAACACAAAGGTTTTCTCTCAAACTCACCTAGAATCACACTCGAGTAAGAATCAGTAAGAGTTGATCACAATATGAAAAGTAACTAAGAACACAAAAATATAATTTTCAAGATACTTTTATATATTGATTCTCAACTCAAGATACAAAGACTCCTACAAGCAGATGATAATCTTACCACTATGAGTTACAAGGAGAACTTATATATAATACTATCTACAGCCGGATATACTTTGATACCAGCTGGGATCCTTTGGCTAAAGCCTATACTACAAGACTATATTTATGGTATCTTGGATAAAGTCTTATCTGAGATTTGGTAGTCAGGACATGTCCCTGGCTTACCTTTTGTCACCAACTAAATATGGCAACTGTACTATCATGAAAAGGTAAACAGTGGAATAAAGTACGGTCAACAACATGGTTCTTTAAGAAGAAGCCATGCTGTATCAGAAGTCTGCAGCGGAGTGTCAGAGCCCATACTTGTGTCCACTGGTTATAGCAGTGTCTTCCGAAGGCTTAAATGGCTTCGGAAGAGTAAGTATGTCCGAAGCCACTTTATACTTCAGAAGAGGCTGCTTCTTTCAAGGCTTGGAGACTTCTTCTTTTCATCATACTTCGGAAGTGGTCTTTACTTTATTCTTCTAAGTCTTGAACTTCGGAAGTATACATTTGTCTTTGGAAGTAGAGTTCTATCTTCGGAAGTTGGACTTTCCCCTGTCTTCGGAAGAACCCTACAACCTTCGGAAGTTCCATGATAAGCTTCGGAAGCCTTTGCATGCAACACCAAAATAACTTAAGGGATCTAGTTTTGGTTGCATTAGCCTTCTTCTTGATCCAAGATAAGTCTTCACATTCAACCAATCCGTCAGAACCAATTACTGTGATATTGGACTCTGAAGAACAAAAAGCAGCTTTCGCAGCTTTTAGTTCCAGTTTCCAAGCATATCTGGGAAGCTCCCTAACGTCAGCAAATATCTGCCAACAAGATTTAAATGAACTACCTCCTGATGTAGTGGAAGAAATGGACCTACAATGGCAGATGGCCATGATTGCTTACAGAGCAAAGCAATATCTCAGAAGAAATAAGAACTTGGCATCAGCAAGTAAAACATCAAAGATTGGTGTTGACAAGTCAAAGGTAAGATGCTTCAAATGCAATCTCTATGTATATTTTTCAAGGGAATGCAATCAACAGTCATATCCAGAGATGAGACAACATCAGCAGCATCAACAACATCAGATTCCACCTCATCAACAACCAAATTCTCAAAGACCTCTGCACAGACAATCTCAACTGATCAATGCATCCCCACCAGCCACCAATGAATCAGCTGGACCTAGTAACTCAAAGGAGTCAGGACAGATCATACTTCAAGATGGAACGTGTGACTGGAGTGTGTATGAAAAATAAGTGTTGGAAGAGAATCAAGCATTGATGGCTCATATGGATGAAACAGTTTCACCAATGGCAAGATAGGTAAAATAAAGGTTGTGTTCATCAAAATGTGTTGAGGAAGTTGAACGTTATAGAGTCCATGCTCAACAGTTGGATGACAAAGTAAAAGAAACTATGATTTTGAATGAATCCCATGTTAGAGAACATAAATTGTATCAAATCAAAATGAACTCTTTGCAAAAAGATTTAGAAAAATTTGTTTCTGAAAACTATAGCCTAAAAGCCCAAGTTGAGCATTTGACCACTTCTTTAACAAAATCCATGGCTGATCATGCATCAATTGAAGTGAAACTTTAGAAGTTTCAGTTATCATCTCAGCAATATGAGAAATTACTAAATTCTCATATTGAATCAAAGAAAAGGTCTGGGTTGGGTTATAATGCTGTTCCACCACCTATAAATGATAATTATACATCTTTACCTACAAACCAATACTCTGTCAAATCATTTTGTGCCTAGCACCAAGTTTGAAACAGAATCAACTCAAATCAACATTAAGAATAAAACTAAGGGTGAGTGAAACTGAATCCTTGAATCAGAATCTTTGTATCAAAATGATTCAGACTTTGATTATGATAATTGTGATGACTTGGATGATTCTGATGAACCTGATGGTGATCAAAGGACCATTGGTAAGAATGTTCACATTAAAACTGGTATTCCAAGAGTGCTTGGAGAATCAAAGCTTCAATATCCTCCAAAGCAAAGAAACATGCTGAAGACAATCTGCAAGAGGATTGCTGAACTCAATGAAGGACTCCAAGAACTGAATCTTCAAAAAGAAGTTGATAGCTACGGACCAACTGAAGAGGTACTTTTATCTCATGCAGATAAAAGTAATAAGAAACAAGTTTCATCTAAGCAAAAGAAAAACTCTTCAGTAGAAAAACTGCGGAAAGCAAAGTCTGCTGAATCCGTAGAACTTCTGCAGAAGAAGAGCCGAATCTTCGGATGAGATATCAAAAAGAGTAGCTGTTAACAATCAAAAGATGTTGAATCTGAAGCAACAAAAGTCATCAAAGGATAAGAAAGATTCAATTGCTGATATTCCTAGGAACAGCAAGAACAAATCAAGCTCTTCAAAAGAGGAAACAAAAGCTCCCAAACTGAACAAGAAAAAGAAGAAAGATGAGCATGAAGAGGAATCTAAAGAAATGTATTGCAAGTGGTGTGATATGACTAATCACAATAAAGACGACTGCTACTTTAGCAGTTACTATTCCATATGCAATATGAACAATCATATGACTTCAGAGTGTTACTTCAACAAATTTTGTGCTATTTGCAAGAAAAATAATCATTCAACTCAGGAATGCTATTTTAACAAAAGGAACAAAAACAAAAGCACAAAGAAGTCAAAAACTGATTTGACAGAATCAGACTCTCAATCTACTGAAAGTCAAGATGATTCAAAGCAAAACAAGGTAAATCAAAAGCAAAAGGCAAAACCAAAGCAGAAATCTTCTGAAGATGCTAAATCTATGAAGAAAACATCTAGCCAATCCAAAACACCTCACAAAAAGGTGGACTTGGCTGAGAAGAAGTCAATCATCAATGATACTTTCTTTGATCATTTTGAAAAGGGATCACATGTGTCTCAATCAAAAGCAAAAGATGATGAAACCTTCAAAAGTGTAGGTTCATCTTCTAAATCAAAATATCAACCAAAGAAAGATAAGGTGAAGGAAGAATCAATGAAGAAAGAAGACTCCAAAGCTTCTGCATCAGATTCAACAGAATCATCCTCACCATCATCAAATCAAAATGAATCAACTAGATATGAAATTAATACTGAAACTTCAAGATTAAGTCATGAAAGAGTAAATGGTTTAGACTCTGTTGACAAACCCAAGATCACTAAGACTTGCGTTGTCACTTCTAACTGATTAAATCTGAATGCAGGAACGATACTAGAGAGCTGACAACAAGTGGTATGTTGATAGTGGTTGTTCCAGGCATATGACAGAAAACTGTTCTCTTCTCAATGACTTCAAACATAAAAATGCTTCTTATGTGGCATTTGGTAGGGATAAAATGGGAGGTAAAATTGTTGGTGAAGGGATGAAAACAAATGGTGTGCTCACATTTGAGAAATTAAATTACTGTAAAAATTTACAGTATAATCTACTTAGTGTGTCTCAAATCTGTGATCAAAATTATACCACATTGTTTGATAATGCTAACTATTCTTAAGCCAGGATTTATTGTTCCAAAAGATTGGATCCTCCTCAAAGCAGCAAGAAAAGAAAACACTTATGTTTTGGATATGAACAACACTTCTCTCACAAAACATGAAACATGCCTTATATCTAAACTATCAGAAGATTTGTCTCAATTATGGCATCGAAGGCTTGTCCATTCTAACATGAACAACATGAATAAACTGGTGAAAAATGATCTGGTCATCTGATTGCCAAAATAAGAGTTTCATTGCTCAACTCACTGTTCTTCATGTTACAAAAGAAAACAACATAGAGTGTCACATAAATACAAAACTATCAATTCAAATACTACACCACTCAACTTGCTTCACATGGATCTGTTTGGTCCTATCAATGTGATGAGCATCGGAAAAAGGCAATATTGTTTGGTGATAGTTGATGATTTCACAAGATTCACATGGGTCTTTTTCTTAAAACAAAAGAATGAAACATCAGAAACATTAATGGACTTTGTGATCAAGATTGAGAATCAACTTGATTCAAAAGTTAAAATTTTTAGGAGTGACAATGGTACTGAATTTATCAATTTTGAACTAGATCTCTTTTGCAGGAGCAAAGGTATTGCAAGAAAATTTAGTGCACCAAGAACTCCACAACAAAATGAAGTAGCTGAAAGAAGAAACAGAACTCTCATTGAAGCTGCCAGAACAATGCTAGCTTATTCACAATTACCTATCACTTTTTGGGCTGAGGCTGTGAATACTGCATGCAATGTTCAAAACAGAACATTAATTGTCAAAGAACATAACAAAACTCCCTATGAGCTCTTATTTAAAAGAAAACCATACATAGGATATCTGAAAGTCTTTGGATGTCATGTAACTGTTTTAAACATGAAAGAGTCATTGAGAAAATTTTCAAAAAAACAAAATGATGGTTTCTTTGTTGGATACTCTTCAACATCAATCATATAGGGTTTATATTCCAGAACATAACATTGTGGAAGAAACTCCTAATGTGTCTTTTGATGAATCTGTATTTACAAACTCAGTTAAAGGTTCATCATGGTTGTTTGACATAGATGCTTTAGCCAAATCATTTAACTATGATTATCTGAACAATGCAGGATCTGATGAAGTGAGTTATCCATTTGTCCTACCTCTTATGACTGAAGTAACCTTATCTGCTGATCCTCCAAGGATACCCCCATTCTCGGATGAAAACACTTTAGTAGATGCAGATACTACATTTGGAAACAAACATGCTGCACCCGGAGATGTGAATGATGTGCCTTCAACAGATCCAGGCTCTCAAGTGAATGTAACAAATCTTAGAAATTATTCATGTCCTCACTTAATATCCGGAGAAACTTCTACGGAAGAGCAAAATGCTTCCGGAGAAGTTCCTGCGGAAGAGCAAACTGTTTCTGGAGAAGTTCCTGCGGAAGAGCAAGGTTGATTGCACAAGGATACACTCAAGAAGAAGGAATTGACTATGATGAAGTTTTTGCACCAGTTGCAAGAATTGGGATATTCATCAATTAAGAAAAATACATACATCAAATTCTAAAGAAACACAATCTTGCTGAAGTATCGTCATGCAAAACACCAGCATCAACAATTGATAAGATTGCTCCTGATCTTTCTGGAAAATCTATTGATAAAGTATTATATAGATCAATGATAGGTTCACTTATGTATTTAACTGCCAGTAGACCTGATATTATGTGTGCTATGTGTATGTGCTCGGTACCAATTTGATCCCAAGGAGTCTCATCTCAATGCGGTAAAAAGAATTTTCAGATACCTCAAAGGAAAACCAGGACTTGGTCTTTGGTATCCAAAGGATGGTGACTTTACATTCTACTCATACTCAGACAGTGACTATGGTGGATGTAACAGTAACAGAAAATCAACAACCGGGGGATGTCAATTCATTGGACCAAGGCTAGTATCATGGCAGTGCAAGAAACAAACCAATGTTTCTGTATCCACAGCCGAGGCTGAGTACATTATTGCTTCAGCCGGTGTTCTCAAGTTCTTTGGTTGCAAAACAAATTACTTGACTATGGTTACAACTTCCTTCAAACTTCAATTTATATAGACAATTCTGCTGCTATGTTTATAATTGCTAATCCTGTGCAACATAGTAAAACAAAACATATTGAAATAAGATATCATTTTCTGAGGGATTGCTCAGAAAAGGGTTTGATTAAGTTAGTCAAAGTGGATACATCAAATCAGCTTGCTGATTTATTCACTAAAGCCTTTGATTCAGTTAGATTTAACTTTTTGGTTGAGTCTCTGGGCATGATTAACTTAGATTAATCAAGTCTAAACAAATAAAATACTGTGTCTAATGATGCATCAACATGACATATGTATGGGAAATGATAGTACACTATAGCTTTGCTTATTCCTGAATACATATCTAACAATAAATCTCAGCAAGTTTCTTGATATATGAGTAGATTCATCTAGAGTGGAAACTAACTGAGTGGATGCCAAACATAATGCTAAAATGATTGTTTGTGGGAAACTTCATTTTGAGAATACAAAGAAAGTCTCATTCTAATGTGACCAAATCACTCATTTAAACACACTATTTAAAACACTTTATAATATCTATCTTTGCAAATCATACTCCCTCTGTTTTGTGTGAACAAAGACCTGGGTGTGTGATCACCATACTGAATATCAGTCATAACAGATGAAAAGATCATGATCCTCATCATCCCTCTATTTTGTGTCAACAAAGACCTGGGTTAACGGCACCTCTTTTTTACGTGAGTAAAGACCTGTTGACCTAATGATGATCATATCTAAACTCTCAAAAGAATCCTATGTGATCAACTGTATATTAATCTTGAGCTTTTACATCAATGCATTAATGAGATTCCAATTGCATCTCCAGATAGATCTTATACCTTAAAGTACATAGTTCTTAAGTGTGAAAAAGTGATGATTTGTCTTGCAAAGGGAGGACAAAATCTTTATGAATTGAATGTGAAGCCCATAATGGTTATTTACAAATCAATATGAAAACATGATAATCAGCATGCCTAGTTGATACATGAGCTCTTGTATGGATTTAAGTGGACAATATACTTGCAATCAGAACTTTATTCAAGTATCAATTAAACAACATAACTCATCATGATGAGGCTTAGTATTATAGTATGATCCCATCATATGTGTATATATGTCTGATCATTTTCATACAGTTACAAATCATGTTATTCCTCTTAAAGAAATTTTTGATAAATGCTTAAATTCACCATTAATCACAAATTTAGGGGGAGTAGAATATATGAAGTTAGGTTTTTCAATCAGTAGCATTGTCTATCTCATTTGCAGTTTGAAGGAATTGAAATCTGAGCATCATCTTAACTTTTGAATACAGGAAATTTTATTAAAATCATTTTAAGCTTTCTTGTGCTAAATTGCCATGTATACATAGTCAACAAGGTCCTAAAGCAATAAATGGTTCTAACCAATGGACTTGGACCATACAAACAATAATATTCCTCTGCATTGTGTTATCTTAAGCATCAGCAGAAGCTACAGTGCTATCTTAAGCATCAGCAGAAGCTACAGTGCTATCTTAAGCATCAACAGAAGCTACAGTGCTATATTAGGCATCAGCAGAAGCTACAATATGGCAATCTTAAATGTTTATCTATAGATTGGTAAACTACGGATGAACAAAGATCAAATATAATTTAATTTTAAATGTTCATCAGCAGATGTTGTTGATCCGTAGATGTTCTGCGGAAGAATACGTTGAGTGTCCCACTTAATTAATGAGATAAAATTAATGTGTCTAAGAGTATAAATGATGCGGTCTGACTTCTCAAATTCATTATTCGCTTTTCAGCTCACTTTTCAGACCTAAAAAAATCCACTCTCAACAAACGTTTTCCCACTTCCTCAGCATTCAAATTTCACCAAATCAAAATATTAAACAAACATATTTGTGTTCTTAATCCTCTGTTATTCAGGTAAAACATGTTGTAATATTCAAGAATGAACCATTTGATTCTTGTTTTATCTCACAACTGTTTGTATGCTCATACCAATAATGTGATTTTAACGAAGTTTTTTTCTTATGAACAGATGGATAATCGATTTGCGAAAGAACATAATGCATGTGCCTTCTTAAACCTTGATGATCCTGTCTCAGAAGGGTGTCAAGAACTTATTAGATATCTAAGAAGATCAAGGTTGTTCTATGCCTTATCAGCAGAGCTTGTGATTTATTAATCACATATCATTGATTTCTGGAACTCTACACGCATAGACGAAGACGGTGAAGCTATTGTGAAGAATCGACGACTGAGAGTCGATGAACAGACAATAAGAAGGGTTCTTGAGTTGGGAGAAGTCAAGCCGGTCATCCAGATGTGTTCGAAGATGAATACATAGAGAAAGTATTTCTACTGATGGGATATGATGGTGATTTCAACAAAGGAGAAATCAAGAAAGGAAGACTTTGCAAGCCATACAAATTTCTCTGTCATACTTATTTTAAATGCATGCCAAACAGAAAATCTGGTCTTGATAGATTCTCAAGGCATATTTCGTCTGGGATTATTGGTGTTTTTGAGGAAAGAACCTACAACTATTCAAAGTACATCTTTAACTGCTTAAGTGATCACATCAAAGTGCAGAAGGCTGATAAGATGTACATGTTTCCAAGGTTCTTGCAACTGATCATTAATGTTGATCTGCCTGGAACTTCTGTGGATGGTGGCATGTTTAGTCAAGCACACCTTGGCAGATCTGTTTTGAACAAAATTTCTAGGAAATATGAAGGAAGTGATATGGACATGTTTGCACATGTGGTTGATGCTGCTGCAAATATCCCTGAAGAGCTTGTGTGGAAAGATGAACAAGAGAATTCTCCAACCAAGTCTGTTCAAGACACTTTGTCACCAGATACATCACCCATACATCAACAATTTCCAGCCAGCCAAAATACTAAACCAGTCTCTCCCATCCACCATCCATCACCAAATCAAGAACAAACACCTCAACCATAATCTCCAGCCAGCCAAAATACAGAACCAGTCTCTCCCATCCAACCCCACTCACCAAACAGTCTTTACACTCGGGAGACAGAGTTAGTCTCATAAGCAAGTACAGTTGAACTGTCATTATCCAAGACTGAATCCCTAGTACTCTCAAATGAAACTGAACAAGTGTCTCCAGTCACTGATCATCAGCAACAACAACAATCACAACAAGAACCAAAAGTTCAAGCTATTGAAATCAGTTCAAGCTCAGCAGCTGAAGCCCACAAAGAAGTAAAAGATGATGAGACTGATTCTCAACATCAAGAAGGAGAAGAAGAAGCAAACCATGTTGATGTAATAGCATACAATAAAGAGGATCTAAGTGATGCTGATATCCCTGTCAGCAAAGTTATCTGGTTGCTGAGTACAACAAGCTGGTGCTGAAATTAAATAAAAGAAAGCAAAGAATACAGGAGTTAAAGGGAGTGATCAGGGAAAAGGATGAAGAGTTTATGAAGCAAGAAGCTAGAATAAAAAGATTAAGACAAGATGTCGTGTGCAATAATGAAGTGATTGATGCTCTTCTTCAACAAGACTCTGAACTCAAAGAAGATGTAAAGAAAGATAGAGAAGAAAATGAGAAGATAACAGTGAAAATTGATCAAATCAATGAAACTCTCTATGATCAATCAGCTGTGTTGAGAAGAAAAGAAGAAGAGATTGATGAACTGAAAATGAAGTTATATGCTCTTGAATCAAACCAACAAAAGAAACCTGCTAAATCTTCTAAGCATCTCATTCAATACTCAAGGAAGAGGAAGTATTTGGGCCCAACAAAAATTCAAGTAATCAATGTTAAAGACTCTCCTAAACGATCAAGACATACAACTTCTGAGCACACTCCTTCTATGGAAAATTTAACATCAAGGCAAGCTGCTAGTGATGAATCTGTGAGTGATGCTGAATGGAAAGAGTTGATTGAAGATAGACCTGACAAAGATCAAGAAGAATCAAAGACTGATGTTCTTCTTACATCAAAAGACATCATGGAAGAGAGGCCTGAATCTGCTATGTTTATGACCCTGATCAACCATGGATTTCCATATGACATGGTTGAAAGGATGAATATGTCTGAGATGAAGAACACATTGAAGGAGTTTGAACTTGCAAGCTTTATGATTCCAAATTATGACTATAAGGCTTTCAGCACCTTTCAATTCATCCAGAAGATATAGAAGGAGTTGGGTCATTATGACACATCTAAGCTGAGTAGATATAACATGACTTGCTGGTTACAAGGCCATAACTACAAACCACATGAGCTTAAGGGAAGGTCAATAGGAGAACTTAGAAGGATGACAGAGCATGTGATGAAAGTTGAGCTGGATACTGGTGTAAAGTTCAGAACTAAAGCCCCTCATCCATCTTGAGCAACAAAGTAAGCTCTCTGTTGATCTTATAACAGTTGAACCTAAAGATCAGCATAAAGGGAAGGACAAACTGATCAGAGAGCCAAGAGAAGTAATTCCTGGCAAAGTATGCCCACTGGGCACTACAGTGAGGGAGATAACTGAACAGAAATCCACTCTGATACAACTAATAGACCACCTCACGACTCCCAGTTTTGTAGAAGAAAACAGGATCATGGCCTTGAAATATGATCCAAACTGGGATTGTGCTATTGTTAAAAGAACATCTGGAAGAGTTGAATACTTCCATGATGTATTTTCAGTGGTGAGTCTACCAGAGAATGACATCAAAGATCTTCAAAGCCTGATCATCTGCAATTATCCAATTCACCCTAGAGGAAGAGACTTCTCAACTCTAGTGGGAAAGCTCAAGACTAAGTTTAAAGATGATGTCCTAAGTGAAGCTAAAAGAGAAGATGCAGAGCATCAAAAGAGAATCAAAGGGCTTAAAAGATACAAGTCCAATGCCTCAGAATCTGTAGATGATGAATTCTTGAAGAGGGTTGGATACAAAAGTAGAACTACAGCAGCAATCAAATGTATTGAAGGGACTCAATTCACATACCCTATAACTGAATGGGGTTATGTTGAGAAAACAAAGGAGTTGGTGTTGCTAAGAAACGCTTAAAACAAGAAAGCTGACCGTATCAGGATCTTTGATCCTATGGAAATCAAACTACTTCATCCCAGCTACACCTCATACCTCAATGACAAATTCTTTCCCAAGTTGGCTGATGAAAAAGCATAGAATGATTTGTTCCTGCATGTCCATGTGATCCAAGTGATTGACAAATTACATGCCAAAGCCTACAAAAGAAGAAGATACAATGCTGGACTGCTCAAGGGAACAACTTTTGATGAAGTAACTGAACTAAGAATTTCAAAGCAAGATGAGTTAGAAGTGATGTATAACAACAATGTGTTAGACACACTTACTACGGAGGAAGATGTCTTGGGATAAGCTTTGAGACTCTGAAGAAGTTTAGCAAGATGAAGATCAACTACAAGTATGATGATAAGAAGACTGTTGTGTCTTAATTCTACAATAAGATCATTGCTAGAGTCAAGGAACTTCAGTGTTGAAGAATTGATTGCAAGTATCTAAGCCTAAGGGGGAGTATTGTTAGATCTAGTTCATTATGTATAGGCTTAGTACATGAATCAGTATCTGTAATGAATGTTTGTAATTCATTATTGTGTATGCATTAAATATATAGGTTAACCCATTTTTATGTGTGTTGATTTATGTATGGTTGCATGTACAAACATTATACTCGATCAACTTATGAAATTGACCAAGTGTAAGAAACATCTACGGATGAACATTTTGTTCTTCCGTAGATATATTTCTTACAAGTAACTTGTCATCCGAAGATCCTCTGCGGATGAACAACCAGAAGTGAAGAACAAGAATGCTTTAGAAGAACAAGATTGCTTCGGAAGAACAAGACTTCTGCGGAAGAACATTTCTTCTGCGGAAGAACAAACTCCTATGGAAGACACTATTCCTACGGAGTCCTAACACTTGTATAATGCAAGTGTTACAAGTCAACAAGGCAGTTATGTGAATCCCAAGAAATCCAATGATTTCTTAACTGACACAAATCAAATCCGAAGAGATCCGGTGTTTCCTATAACATAAACATCATTGTCTATATATATGGATCCTAGGTTTCGATTCAAAAGAGGTTGTTTTAGACGATTGATTGAGCGACAACAGCAACAACATTACAACAATCACTTCAAAGTCTCTTAATCAAACCCTAGCAGCCATCACATCATAACATACTTTGATATCATTCATTCATTATTTTGTAATCATTAACATGTTCTAATGAAATACATATTAATCATTAAGTGTGTTTTGCTACATGTGTTCTTAAACATTTATTGATATTTAAAGTTATTAAAAAAAACAATTAAACCAAATCAACGTTGTTTCCGCAAACGTTGACTTGTCAATCGACCGACATTGATAATTCTTGTTCACGATCCTTGGATTCACAGGGATCTATAAACTTTACTTTGGCATAATATGCTTGATAAGCAGCTCATGAAAATACAATGTAAACAAAAAGAATCAAATGAACATTTGGCCTCGTGAGCATCACTTTTTAACCCTGGATTTAATGTTTTTAGACAAACTCATAGATGGTTTCATATCCCATAAATATAACTCTTAGACTGGAAATTTTTATTTAAATAAACAGCAAATCAAAAAAATTAAATAATAAACAAGTCAAATACGAACTAGTCTATTACACCAAAGGATTCTTTGTTCAAAATGTTCATAACATTAGTGAACTTTGAGACGGGATGCCAGTCTTTAGTTCGAGAGCTTCTTCATGCTCATTTAGCTCAAGCTCAGCTACACTTAGATTTACCTTACACGCATACTAAAAGTTAGTGTTGCTGAATGAGTTTTAAGTTTTAGTTTGATAAGTTCAAATGGATCGATCTGTGATTGATATCAAGCAATTCACAATAATATGAACAATGTAATCAAACAAACACAATATCATAAAAATTCATAGAGTTTTCATTGATATCAGCTGGATTACATAGTGCAAATTGAGATAAATATCTAAAAGTTTGTTTTATAGCACATACATAGCAATCCTATTTATACTAATAATCAAGAAAACAATAAGGAACATATATTTACATAATAAGTCTCTAATCTATGACAAAACTTATCTAAAGACTAAATGCTAATCTTTCTAGGTTTCTAACAATGCTCCCCCTAATATTTGCATTTGTCTTCAACCAAAATAATATTCAGGTTCTTTAATCTTGAACATTGGTTTTTCTTTGTACATCTCTAGTTCTTTAAGAGCTTTCTTTATTGAAGATTTGAACTTTCTAGCTAGAATCCCTTGTTCTTGCTTGGATTCATTTTGTAAGGACCTGTTCCCGAGACACTTATAACTGACCAATCATCGCACATAAAACATATAATTACATTAATTTAAATAATCACTGCAACGGAAACATTGAAAACAACATTTTCATTAAAACTGCTTTTGCAAAATAATACACCATTCATTACAGAATTTCACTTTGTTCGCATTACAGTGCAAAAACATTAAACAAAAGAATGTCATCTAAAAGAGCCAAGTAGCCGCCCAGTGCCATCATCAGCAACTTTACCTGCCAACTGGAAAATGCATAAAAAGTTAATGTTACTAAGTGAGTTCTAGGTTTAAAATAAAACATACTTTATCTTTCCTTTAAAATCATTCTTTACTTTTGTAAGTGGTCACACATTATATGTACACATAGATTATAGTTATTATCTTCATCATCTTTCGTTTCGTACATATCGCACGTTTCGCACTTTTCATACTTATCGCACTTTTCGTACATTTATCTTTTCACTTTTATCTAGGTCTTGTCATATGATTAACCCCCCTATTAAGCACAAGGCCATATCATCTAGGGTTAAGCGACAACAACCCCATATCGCATATATCACACGTATGGAGTAGCCACTAGGACTGACTCCCCCTGTGTGTGTGAACTCTTATGGGTCAGTCAAAATCGTACGCTATAAATACACACACAATTGAGCTAACAACTCTTAATGAGTTGTGAACCTCCTTTTATTTGCTTGCAAGCCTTTCATACTTTCATTCATTTCTTAATGCATGCATTCTTTCTTTAAGTTCCTCTTTTCATTATCTTCCACTTTACGTTACATAATACTTAGTCATTTCTTTCATTAACATTCAACGCAAAGCCACGGAAAGATAAAAATACATAAATAGGAACATCAACAAGATCATGCAGAACTTCATACATATCGGCATGCATACATAACATACATCACACATACCATCATGCATAACATTGTACAATCATGCATCATCATCATGCCCATCACATCATTTATGACCTTAAAAGTCAACTTACTATGCCCTCGGGAACCACCCAAGTCAAAGCCTACATCAGTACTTTTTCCCCGAAAAGTCAGAAAAATATTCTAAGTCTTCATCCGCATTTCTGATTGTTCAGAAAAAATATTCTAAGTCTTCATCCACCACCTTTCTTGCTGCCTTCAGTCACCACCATAGTTCTTTCATCATACAATCTCTGTGCCAAATCAACCGCCGACCTAAATGTGCTCGGTCGGGTAGTGATCATGTGCCTACTGATATCCGCCGGCAAACCCTGAATGTACCTCTTAATCTTTCGTGACAAAGGCGTCACTTGGTCTGGAACCAGACGTGCCATCTCATTGAATTTAGTGGTGTATTGTTGATGTGTCATTGTTCCCGCCTCCAGCTGTAGGAATTCCCTTTCCACCTTCTCCATTTCCCTGTGAGGACAGAACTCCTCAATCACCAACTTTTTCAACTCAGACCACCTCATTCTCCCAATTGCCCAACTACCCTCGCTTGGACTATATTGTCCCACCAACATAGAGTCGAGTCAACAAACGAGTGGGCAGTAAATTTCACCTTCTGGTGTTCTCGGCACTCGCTGATATTCAGGACAACTTCCATTTCCTTCACCCATTGATGAGTAGCAGCACTAGTGCCATTACTATCAAAAGTCGTGGGCTTACACCTTCGAAGAGAACCGTTTTAGGCTCCGGTTGCTCCCGTCCTCCCGAGGACCTGTTTCTTTCCTTTCTCTCTCCTTCTCATACACCCTTAATCACTTTAGTCACTACATGTGGTAAGATCGTCTGCATGTCTTGATGCACTTCTTCAACAACAGCCTCCTTTACTAAGGCTTTCAGATTGGCGCTCTCATCACCGCCCTCCGGATGAGGGGTCTCGGGTTCTTCATGAACCACCTTTTTGGCTCTAGGCCTTCCTCTCGTAGCCCGTGGTTCAGCACCACGATCTCCACCACATGAAGCTTTAGATGATCTACCACCATCCATCCTCTAACACACACACTGAAAGATTCAAACACCAACACGGTCATTCAAGGGAACAACTTAGTTTATGTCAACTATAGTAAGTCCCTAATTAAAGTGGCCCGTTGTGATTAGCCACTTACTTTACTCTTCATACCCCAAGCATTTTCTATCTTGACTACATTAGTATCTAACTCTACAAGCGGCACATAACCACATAACATGCACACGTAATACCGGTTAATCATTAAGAAAATACCTGATGGCACGCAGCTACTCGGACCGACATCCCTTCTCTTTCCGTCCCATTTTCAGTTTAGGTTTATTTTGAAAATTTGCCCCTTTCACTTAAACTTTGGCTCTGATACCAACTTGTAAGGCCCCGTTCCCAGGACACTTACAGGTGGCCAATCATCGCACATAAAACGTATAATTACATTAACTTAAATAATCATTGTAGTGGAAACATTAAAAACAACATTTTCATTAAAACTGCTTTTGCAAAATAATACAACATTTGTTACACAATTTCTTCTGTTCGCATTACAGTCCAAAAACATTAAACAAAGAATTCCATCCAAAAGAGCCAAGTAGCCGCCCCGTTGCATCCTCAGCAACTTTACCTGCCAACTGGAAAATGGATAAAAAGTCAGCGTTGCTGAGTGAGTTCTATTTTAAAATAAAACATACTTTATCTTTCCTTTAAAATCATTCTTTACTTTTGTACATGGTCACACATCATACATCATTGTTTGTTTCGTACATATCGCACGTTTCGCACTTTTGGTACTTATCGCACTTTTCGTACATTTATCTTTTCACTTTTATCTAGGTCCTGTCATATGATTAACACCCCTATTAAGCACAAGGCCATATCATCTAGGGTTAAGCGACAAGGACCCCATATCACACATATCGCACGTATGGAGTAGCCACTAGGACTGACTCCCCCTCTGTATGTGAACTCTTATGGGTCAGCCAAAATCGTACGCTGTAAATACACACACAGTTGAGCTAACAACTCTCAATGAGTTGTGAACCTCCTTTTATTTACTTGCAAGCCTTTCATACTTTTATTAATTCATTAATACATGCATTCTTTCTTTAAGTTCCTCTTTTCATTATCTTCCACTTTACGTTACATAATACTTAGTCATTTCTTTCATTAACATTCAACGCAAAGCCACGAGAAGATAAACATACATAAACAGGAACATCAACAAGATCATGCAGAACTTCATACATATCGGCATGCATACATAACGTACATCACACATACCATCATGCATAACATCATACAATCATGCATCATCATCATGCCCATCACATCATTTATGACCTCAAAAGTCAACTTACTATGCCCCCGGAACCTCCCAAGTCAAAGCCTATATCTGCACTTTTTCTCTGCAAAGTCAAAAAAATATTCTAAGTCTTCATCCGCATTTCTTATTGTTTATCCGCATTTCCTTTTGTTCATCCGCATTTGTTTTGGTTCATCCGCATTTCTTTTGTTCATCCGCATTTCTTTTACTCACCCGCATTTCCTTTGCTCATCCACATTTCCTTTACTCATCCGCATGTCCTCCAGTCGCATAACTTTCATCCGTATTTTTACATCCGCATGAACTTATTCATCTGCATTTGCTCATCCGCATTAACTTATTCATCCGCATGAACCTATTCATCCGCATTTTTTCATCCGCATGAACTTATTCATCCGCATTTGTTCATCTGCATGAACTTATTCACTCGCATTAGGAACACCTGAGCAGTTATTTATGACTGGGTGTATGAGCTACTGTTTGGGCGCATGAGCAGCCCAGGTCACACTTAACCCCATAATTCGGTCCCCAAACACCATCTATCATGTTCTAAGCTTAAATATTACATTCTAAGCCATAGAAACACAACCATAACATCTTCAAACATAAACATAGCCCAAAAGCAAACCCCACCCGCATTATACACACATACATACATACGGGTATGAAACCCTAGTTTTATAAAACGTACATTCATGCATTTCAAGCCCTAAAATAGTTAAAACAAGTAGAAAGAGGGGTTTTAGAACTCACCTTTGTACCTCTTTGGGTAAGACTTCTTCAAACCCGTTTGCAAATTGAGCTCCACCACCTAAAACCCACCAAACACACACAACCGAACACACACAACATACATAAGCACACAACCGAGGATGAAACCAGTTAAGAACACTCAAAAACTATGAATTCTTACCTTGAATTCAATTTCTTCTTCTTGTTCTTCAAAAACCCAAGGTTTCAGCTCCTTTTCTTTCTCTCTCTACAAAGATCCGAATGAAAAGGTGTGGTGTGACCATTTAGGCGGCCATACCACCTTTTACACCCACTTTTTCAAACATTTTGTCCTTTTGGACACCTTTTATCCTTCAATTTGGGTAAAATATCGTTTCTTTCTTTTTCTTCACTTTATTCTTCTTTCTTTGTCTTTTATAAATAACCAGGTGTTACAAGTCCACCCCCTTATTTAGGTTTCGTCCCCGAAACCTGTTATTCCTCAACAATTGTAGGTAATGCTGTCTCATCTCTTCCTTTGTCTCCTACGTAGACTCAGATCCCTTCCTGCGTTTTCACTATACACACACAAGAGGAACCACTTTATTCCTTAACATTTTCTCCTTACGATCAATGATCGCACTAGTTGCTCCACATAATTGAGCCGTTCATCTACCTCGATATCCTCTAGTGGTACAACCATATCCTCGTCTGCTAAACATTTCGTCAGATGAGTTACATGGAATGTCGGGTGAATTCCGCTTAACTCATCTGGTAACTCCAATCTATAGCCACCTCTCCTACTCTAGTAATGATTCGGAAAGGCCCTATGTATCTCGGGCTCAACATGTCCCGCACTCTGAACCGAATGATACCCTTCCAAGGTGAGACTTTCAACATAACCCTGTCGCCCACCTGGAACTCTATCGGTCTACATCGTTTCTCAGCATACAACTTGTGTCTATCTTTGGCTGCCTTCATGAAGGCTTTGATCCTATCCAGTTTCTCATTCGTAGCCTCAACCACTTCGACGCTCCCTAACACTTTATGGCCGATATCACCCCAACACATGGGTGTTCTGCATCTCCTACCGAATAGTATCTCATAAGGAGGCATACCGATATGGCATGATAACTATTGTTATATGAGAACTCAGCTAACGACAAGTGTTCATCCTAACTTCGTCCAAAATCAATGACGCATGCCCGAAGCATATCTTCTAGCGTCTGAATCATCCTTTCCGACTGACCATTCGTTTGAGGATGATAAGCCGTGCTAATATGTAGCCTCGTCCCCATCGCATCGTGGAATTTCTTTCAAAATTTGGATGTAAACTGAGTGTCGTGATCAAATACAAGAGACACCGATACACCATGACATGTTACAATCTCTTTAATGAACAGATCCACCAACCTCTCGGATGAATATGTCTCGCGAATCGGTAGGAAGTGAGCACTCTTCGTCAAACGACTAACGATCACCCATATAGCATCATACCCTCGCGCGGTACGCGGTAGCTTCGTAATAAAGTCCATGGTAATATGTTCCCACTTCCATTCCGGTATATCCAAAGGTTGGATCTTCCCATACGGCTTCTGATGCTCGGCCTTCACTTGTAAACAAGTAAGGCATTTACTCACATACTCCACTATATCATGCTTCATACTCGGCCACCAATAATCTTTCTTTATCTCTTGGTACATCTTTGTAGCATCGGGATGAATAGATTATCAAGTCTTATGAGTTTCGTCCGTGATCTTCACGCGTAGATCCCCAAAACAAGGAATCCACATCCGCTCGAATCGGGTTCTAACACCGAGTGTGTTTTCACCCAATTCCGCAACCAGATCTCTCATTCTTTTGGAGTTAAGATGATCTTCTTTCAATGCCTCATCTTGAAACTCTTTGACTTGCTTCATCACATCAAAGGTCATGATCAACCGGTAAGTTTTCACCCAAATTGGCTCCAATCGCTCCTTTCGGCTAAGGGCATCCGCCACCACGTTGGCTTTTCCCGGATGGTATGGATCTTGCAATCTTAGTCTTTTATGAGCTCCAACCATCTCCTTGCCTCATGTTCAGGTCCTTCTACTCGAAGAAGTACTTCAAGCTCTTGTGGTTAGTGAATATGTGTGCACTTTATACCGTATAGGTAGTGCCTCCATATCTTTAACGTGAAGACCGCAACTGTTAGTTCCAAATCATGAGTAGGATAATTAACCTCATGAACCTTCAATTGTCAGGATGCATAGGCTATAACCTTTTCTCCCTACATAACACACACCCCAACCCCGAGTAGGAAGCATCAGAATAAACCACCAGATCTTCATTTCCATCAGGTAATGATAGAACAGGAGCTTGATTCAACCTCGCCTTTAACTCCTCGAACGCCTTCTCTTGAGCTTGACCCCATACAAACTTTAAATCTTTCGGGTCAACTTGGTTAGTGGAGATACGATCTTAGAGAAGTCTTGAATGAATCTTCTGTAGTAGCCCGCCAAACCCAAGAAACTACGAATCTCGGATGGTGTCTTTGGAGACTTCCATTGCATCACTGCCTCCACCTTTGCTGGATCCACCATAATCCCCTCGGGATTCACCATTTGACCTAAGAATTGAACCTCGCATAACCAGAATGCGCACTTGGAGAATTTAGCATACTACTTCTCCCTCCTCAATGTCTCAACACCTCTCAAATGTGACTGGCATGCTCTTCTTCACTCTTGGAATAAGTCAAGATATCATCGATAAATACAATCACTGATTTATCCAACATCGGCCAACACATCGATTCATCAAGTCCATAAAAGCAGCTGGCGTGTTGGTCAAACCAAATGACATAACGAGGAACACGTTGTGACCATAACGCGTGCAAAAAGCTGTTTTAGGAATATCCTGCTCTTTCACCTTTAGCTGATGGTAGCTCGATCGAAGGTCTATCCTCGAAAACCAACTGGCACCTTGAAGCTGATCAAACAAATCGACAATTTTTGGTAACGAGTATCGGTTCTTTATTGTCAACTTATTCAGCTCAAGGTAGTCGATACACATCCTCATGCTACTGTCTTTCTTCTTCACAAATAAGACCAGAGCACCCCAAGGAGAGATACTCGGTCTAATGAACCCCTTGTCAAGCAGCTCTTGCAATTGCTCTATCAACTCTTTCATCTCAGTCGGAGCCAATCGATACGGTGCCTTAGCAACAGGTTAGGCACTCGGTATCAGATCAATCTGAAACTCGATCTCGCGGTTTGGTGGCACTCCTGGTAAGTCTTCGGGAAATACATCTGGAAAGTCACACACCGCCGGTACGTTGGTCAATTGTGGTGTTGGCGTATCCACATCCCTCACGTAGGCCAAGCAGACACTACATCCACGCCTCATGCACTTTCCCGCCACCTCCATCGAAATCACTTTTGCGATCGTAGTGACTTGATCACCATAAACCGTCACCAAACTCCCGTCAGGCGCTGTCAAACGAATCATCTTCTTGCGACACACAATGTTTGCCTCGTAGTCCGCCAACAAATCCATTCCCAGTACTACGTCAAACCCGCCTAAGGTCATCACGAATGGTCTAACATGAAACTTGTGACCTTCTAATTCCACATTACATCATTCTATCATCTCAGAAATCCGGGTAGACTTACCTATGGCAGTTTTCACATCAAAGGGTGCATCTACACTCCTACTACTAAGAGGCAGTTTAGCACAGAAAGAAACCGAAATAAAACTTTTACTAGCACCAGAATCGAATAACACAGAGGCTAAAGTTTGGTTTACTAGAAATGTACCTCACACAACATCAGGGTCCGTCCTAGCCTCCTCCTGCGTCATCGTAAATGCTCTGGTGCTTGCCCTCGTTCTTCCTCCTCCTCCGGTCTTCTTCATCCTCGAACCCTCAGCCCTTGGCTTTTTACAATCTCTACTCATGTGGCCAGTCTCTCCACAGTAGTAACACCTTACAACCACAATCTCTAACCATATGACCTTGCTTCCCACACTTAAAGCAGATGTTTGATCCGAACTTGCATTCTCCCGAATGCTCCTTTCCGCACTTACCACATCTCTTTGACCCCGCACCGGGTGTGACCACACGACGGTCATCCACCCGTGCCTTCTTGTACTCATCGGGGCACCACCCTGACCAAACTTTTTTCCATTCTAGTTCCGATCGCCACCACCTTTCTTGCTGGCTTCAGTCACCACCATAGTTCTTTCATCATACAATCTCCATGCCAAATCAACCGCCGACCTAAACGTGCTCAGTCGGGCAGTGATCATGTGCCTACGGATATCCGCCGGCAAACCCTGAATGTACCTCTTAATCTTTCGTGACAAAGGCGTCACTTGGTCAGGAACCAGACGTGCCATCTCATTTAATTTAGTGGTGTATTGTTGATGTGTCATTGTTCCCGCCTCCAGCTGTAGGAATTCTCTTTCCACCTTATCCATTTCCCTGTGAGGACAGAACTCCTCAATCACCAACTTTTTCAACTTAGACCACCTCATTCTCCCAATTGCCCGACTACCATCGGCTTGGACTATATTGTCCCACCAACATAGAGTCGAGTCAATAAACGAGTGGGCAGTAAATTTCACCTTCTGGTGTTCTCGGCACTCGCTGATATTCAGGACAACTTCTATTTCCCTCACCCATCGATGAGTAGCAGCACTAGTGCCATTACTATCAAAAGTCGTGGGCATACACCTTCGAAGAGAACCGTTTCAGGCTTCGGTTGCTCCCGTTCTCCCGATGACTGTTTCTCTCCTTTCTCTATCCTTCTCATACACCCTTAATCACTTCAGTCACTACAGGCGGTAAGATGGTCTGCATGTCCTGATGCACTTCTTCAACAACAGCCTCCTTTACTAAGGCTTTCAGATTGGCGCTCTCATCACCGCCCTCCGGATGAGGGGTCTCGGGTTCTTCATGAACCACCATTTTGGCTCTAGGCCTTCCTCTCGTAACCCGTGGTTCAACACCATCACCTCCACCACATGAAGCTTTAGATGATCTACCACCATCCATCCTCTAACACACACACTGAAAGATTCAAACACCAACACGGTCATTCAAGGGAACAGCTTAGTTTATGTCAAGTATAGTAAGTCCCTAATTAAAGTGGCCCGTTGTGATTAGCCACTTACTTTACTCTTCATACCCCAAGCATTTTCTATCTTGACTACATCAGTATCTAACTCTACAAGCAGCACATAACCACATAACATGCGCACGTAATACCGGTTAATCATTAAGAAAATACCTGATGGCACGCAGCTTCTCGGACCGACATCCCTTCTCTTTCCGTCCCATTTTCAGTTTAGGTTTATTTTGAAAATTTACCCCTTTCACTTAAACTTTGGCTCTAATACCAACTTGTAAGGCCCCGTTCCCATGACACCTACAGGTGGCCAATCATCGCACATAAAACGTATAATTACATTAACTTAAATAATCATTGTAGTGGAAACATTAAAACAACATTTTCATTAACACTACTTTTGCAAAATAATACAACATTTGTTAAACAATTTCTTCTGTTCGCATTACAGTGAAAAAACATTAAACAAAAGAATGCCATCCAAAAGAGCCAAGTAGCCACCACATGCCATCCTCAGCAACTTTACCTGCCAACTGGAAAATGGATAAAAATTCAGCGTTGCTGAGTGAGTTCTATTTTAAAATAAAACATACTTATCTTTCCTTTAAAATCGTTCTTTACTTTTGTATATGGTCACACATCATACATCATTGTTTGTTTCATACATATCACACGTTTCGCACATTTCGTACTTATCGCACTTTTCGTACATTTATCTTTTCACTTTTATCTAGGTCTCGTCATATGATTAACACCCCTATTAAGCACAAGGCCATATCATCAATGGTTAAGCGGCAAGGACCCCATATCGCACATATCGCACGTATGGAGTAGCCACTAGGACTGACTCCCCCTCTGTGTGTGAACTCTTATGGGTCAGCCAAAATCGTACAATGTAGATACACACACAGTTGAGCTAACAACTGAGTTGTGAACCTCCTTTCATTTACTTGCAAGCCTTTCATACTTTGATTAATTCATTAATACTTGCATTCTTTCTTTAAGTTCCTCTTTTCATTACCTTCCACTTTACGTTACATAATACTTAGTCATTTCTTTCATTAACATTCAACGCAAAGCCACGGGAAGATAAACATACATAAACAGGAACATCAACAAGATCATGCAGAACTTCATACATATCGGCATGCATACATAACGTACATCACACATACCATCATGCATAACATCATACAATCATGCATCATCATCATGCACATCACATCATTTATGACCTCAAATGTCAACTTACTATGCCCCCGAGAACCTCCCAAGTCAAAGCCTACATATGCACTTTTTCCCCGAAAGTCAGAAAAATATTCTGTCTTCATCCGCATTTCTGATTGTTCATCCGCATTTCTTTTTGTTCATCCGCATTTCTTTTTGTTCATCCGCATTTCTTTTGTTCATCCGCATTTCTTTTGTTCATCCGCATTTCTTTTACTCACCCGCATTTCCTTTGGTCATCCGCATTTCCTTTACTCATCCGCATTTCCTCCAGTCGCATAACTTTCATCCACATGAACTTATTCATCCGCATTTGTTCATCCGTATTTAACTTATTCATCCGCATTCGTTCATCCGCATGAACTTATTCAACCACATTTGCTCATCCGCATGAACTTATTCATCCATATTTGTTCATCTGCGTGAACTTATTCATCCTCATTAGGAATACTTGAGCAGTTATTTATGGATGGGCATATGAGCTACTGTTTGGTCGCATGAGCAGCCTAGGTTACACTTAACCCCATAATTCGGTCCCCAAACATACACTATCATGTTCTAAGCTTAAATCTTACATTCTAAGCCATAGAAACACAACCATAACATCATCAAACTATAGCCCAAAATCAAACCCACCCGCATCATACACACATACATACATACGGGTATGAAACCCTAGTTTTATAAAAACGTACATTCATGTATTTCCAGCCCCAAAACAGTTAAAACAAGTAGAAAGAGGGGGTTCTGGAACTCACCTTTGTAGCTTTTGGGTAAGACTTCTTCAAAGTCGTTTTCAAATTGAGCTCAACCACCTAAAACCCACCAAACACACACAACATACATAAGCACACAACCGATGATGAACCAGTTAAGAACACTCAAAAACTATGAATTCTTTCTTGAATTCAGTTTATTCTTCTTGTTCTTCAAAAACCCCAGGTTTCAGCTCCTTTTCTTTCTCTCTCTACAAAGATCCGAATTAAAAGGTGTGGTGTGACCATTTAGGTGGCCATACCACCTTTTACAACCACTTTTCCAAACATTTTGTCCTTTTAGACACTTTTTGCCCTTCAACTTGGCTAAAATATATTTTCATTCTTTTTCTTCACTTTATTCTTCTTTCTTTGTCTTTTATAAATAACCGGGTGTTACACTTTTGTCTTGATCTCCATTGATTCCATCATTAACAATGTTTCTTTTGATAAGCCTGTAATATCAACATTAGCATACAACTCTATTGGTTTTGGATTCTTTTTTGTGTATATCTCCAGCACTCCTTTACGAGATATTCTCATAAATTCAATATCTTTTATGTCTTTCTTAAAAATATTTGCATAGGCCATTGCTTTCCTTAAAGAGATCCTCTCCATTGCAGCATTCATCACTTTTATAACTGTCAAAAAATATTTTCTATCATTTTCAGCTTCTACTGATGATACTCTTTCAAAAGATTGATTGGATAAGAATGAGATATAACTAGGATGTAGAAGTTTATGTTCAAACACGCCAAACAAACTAATCATATCGTTATCCCACTCATCCAAGTTTCTCATTAGCTTCAAATAAAAAGTAGATGAATCATAAAACCATCTTAGAATTGGTTTTGATGATTTTGTACCATCTATAAACCTAAAAGTCTCTAAGTAACAATCATCCATCTCCTTCTTGTCTCACCTTTCTTTGACTTCTTATTCATTTTTGCAAAAACACTTTTGTCTTCTTGATCACATCATGTTTTAGGAAATGATGGCATCCTGGATATACCTTGATCAAGTAACTTCACAAACACTTCTCCTCTTTTAGCCTTTGAAATATTTATCAGTGGAAGTTTATGCAATTCTTTCAAGTCTAGAATAGGTAAACCAATGATGCTTGAGTAGAAATGATATACATCACAGATAGCATTAGCGCTCTTGATAAGAAAAGCATAAAAAATATCATCATACTTCCAAGCAATTATTTTCACTTCTTTAATTTTATCATGCACAATCATTGTGTTCAACAATTAAGAGATTGATTGTCCTGTTTGAAGCACATTTCTCATAAGATCTCCAGCTGATCTAGCTTTATTCCATAGCTGTTTTTGATCTATAGAGACTTTGTAACCTTGCTTTTCAATATTTGGAAACATATCCATTAGCTCTTTCCTATGCTCATGTGTTTTTCTCACCAACTCCATTGACTTGATTTCTTGAGGCTTGAGCATTTTTGTTCTTTTGGTGATCTCGAGATACTGAGGATTATCCATATCCAAAATGATCATCTTATTGTACATCTTCTAAATTTCTTGAAAACTTCTCACCAACCTTCTTAATGATTCTCCTTGAAGCTTATTTAGTGTTTTTCTTGGATAATTCCTTGACTACAACCACATTCTTAGAGCTGGTATGCTCATATCTTCTGGGTTTGGGTGGTGTAATTCTGTAACAGGAATATCATCAATGTTTATGCTTTCATTCAGTTGAGCCCATTCACCATGTTCTAGACTTATCTCATTCGGATCTGCCGGCGCTGACTCTGCTATCACACACTTTTCATATTTTTCATTTATTTGAGTCACAGTCAGCCTATATAGAAACACTCTATTATATTTGTCCTTGACCAGATAATTGTATCTGTCTTTAAAGTCTATAGGAATATCATCTTAAACATTTTCAACTGCTGAGTCAACAACATCAAACATATCTTCATCCTCAAGAAATTCATCATACCATTCGTCAGGTAGATCTGTATCTATACCATCAAGAGCTTCAATTATCTTTTGTACTTCTTCTTCTTCTTCAGAATACTTTTCAGTTGTTGTTTCTTTAGGATCTTGAGTAGACTTTTTCTCAACAAACACCACTTCACTTTCTTTTGTAGGTTCTTGTAGAGATAGTTTTAGTTTTTCATTTTCTTCAAACATAATCTTTACTTTTTCTTCAAGATTAGTCATCATGACATTCTTCAATTCATCATTTGCTTTCAACATTTCATTTTCTTTCTTTAGTCTATCAATTTCTTCATTTTGAGATACAATCTTTAACTTTAACTCTTCAATTTCATTAGCATCATCATTCAGATCAGTTTGTACACAAACATCTGATAATTGTTTCATCTCTTGTTCTTTTTCAACAAATTCAACTTCGGGACTCTTAGATTGAACAACAGAAATAATATTCTCTGTGATTGGCTCATCCCACAAAAAATCAAAGTCAAATACTTGATTGAAGTCAACATTTTCAACATCTTCAGTTGCAACTTGATCATTTTCTTGTTGATCATTCATTTGATTATTAACATCTTCATCAGCATTCCTTTCTTCTTCATAGTCATTTCTATGATCAGAGATTGTTTGTTCACTATCCATTTCTTGAATAGTTTCATCATCAGCTCCTATCATTCCATCTCCTTGATCACCACCTTGATCATCATCATCATCATCATTGTTTTCATCATTATGACCTTCATCATTATCATTCTCTTCATCAGCATTCTCTTCTTCATATTCTTCACCTATCTCTTCCATCACATCTTTAATCAAATAAAGATATATTCTCTGCATTATCATCAGCTACATTCCTTATGTACTCAAATAAAGGTATATTCTCTGCTCCAGTACTCATAGTTACCTTCTTGTATACCATCTCAGACATATGCTATAATTCAAATTTATCACCTTGAACTCCATATGCATAAATGTCTGGATATTCTTCATTAATAATCAACTGAAGAAATCTAGGATACATCAAATACTTGTTTCTTTTTCCTTTCTCGAAGTTGAAAATAAATCTATTCATTATTGTTGGACCAAAAGAACCAATGAGCCGGATCAGAAAAACCTTAAGTCCCACAGACGTCACAACAACTGCTGAAGTCCACAACAGCTGAAGACAAGTGCTGAAGACAAAGTCTGAACACAAGTGCTAAAGACAAAGTCTGAAGACAAGTGCCGAAGACAAAGTCTGAACACAAGTGCTGAAGACAAAGTCTGAACACAAGTGCTGAAGACAAAGTCTGAAGACAAGTGCTGAAGACAAAGTCTGAACACAAGTGCTGAAGACAAAGTCTGAAGACACAAGTGCTGAAGACAAAGTCTGAAGACACAAGTGCTGAAGACAAAGTCTGAACACAAGTACTGAAGACAAAGTCTGAAGACACAAGTGCTGAAGACAAAGTCTGAAGACACAAGTGCTGAAGACCAAGTATCAGACGTTGTCAAAACAGCTGAAGAGGTCTTCTTCAGTAGTTGTGACGGTTTTCTTTCAGTAGTTTTATGTTTTTCTTTCAGTAGTTTGTAAAACGACTGAAGAACTTGTTCTTCGGTCGTTGTAGTTTCAGTAGTTTCGTATCAGTAGTTTTATGTTTTATACTTAGCACTCTGATATGTTCTCAGTAGTTGTGAACATTTCAGTAGTTTGTTAAGTTTTAGTTATTTTTGTAACAAATCTGCCAGATGTCACTATCCCGTGATATCAGTAGTGATTGCACTCTATATAAGGAGTGTCAACCCAATTGTAATCTGTGAATGATTGAGCAGAAACATTTGATATTATTGAAACATTCCTTTTCACAGAAATCTATTCTCTCTTTACAACCGTGTTTGTTCTTAATGGTTACGAATATCAAATTCTTGCTATAATTTGTCTAATTATTGTTCTTATTCCGCTGCGTTACACTCTAATCCATCAAACTTGAGATCACTGATCCTGTCAAATGGTATCAGAGCAGGTTCATCATTGATCGATCTAATAATTGATCACTGAAACTGCTATCCAAGATCCAAGTTTGAATGAATTAGCATTTTTGCAAGAAACGGCTATAGAGATTGAATTTTCTGTGTTTTTGGACATTCATCCTGAGATTTATTCTTGGTTTTCATTGAGTCTGTTGTGGTCTGTGTAAAATCATTTAAAAGCTTGAATTAAATTGTATTTGGACTTAAAATGACTACTCCTTCCAATGATCCTCATAATACTGGTTCCTCAACCAAGCCCCCGATGCTGGTTAGGAATGAGTATAACATATGGCAACGACGAATGCTCCATCACCTGTCTGTTAACAACTCAGGTTGTTGGACATCAGTGGTACATGGTCCACACAAGCCTATGGTGAATAACCCGAAAACCGATCAAATGGTTCCGAAGAGGAGGGATCAATACTCAGATGAGGATAAGAAATTGTTTGAGATTGATGCAAAAGCCCATGGAATTCTGGCCATGGCACTGCCCAATGAAATCTATTCTGGGCTAATGCATTATGAAACTGCCCATGACCTCTGGAATGCCTTGAAAGAACAATTTGGAGGAATAGATGAGGTCTTGGCAAATAATAGAGAAATCCTTGCCCAACAATATGAGACATTCTCTCATAGGAAGGGTGAGACACTGACTCAATAGTTTGAGCGGTTCTCTTGTTTGATCTCTGAATTAAAAATGGTCAAACA
Organism: Flaveria trinervia; assembly: GCA_025506515.1. Classification (NCBI taxonomy): domain Eukaryota; kingdom Viridiplantae; phylum Streptophyta; class Magnoliopsida; order Asterales; family Asteraceae; genus Flaveria; species Flaveria trinervia. The sequence continues at coordinate 85,089,323 of CM046447.1, forward strand.
TGAGTACACAAATAGCCAGATGTATAACAGATTTCTCAGATCACTGCCTGAGAGATGGGACACATATACTATTGTCCTACGCTCCAGTGCAAATTTGGACAAACTATCTCTCACCCAACTCCATGGGAAATTGCTCACATTTGAGACAGAGATAGAACAGAAATGAAAACTGTCATCATCTGGAAAGCTCACTCATGATTTTGTACCAGGAAACACTACCTTGGTAAGTCATGAGTCAGAGTATGCTGGATCAGAATGCCACTATGATGAGCATATTGATTTCACCACAAACAATTCTAATCATGCCTTTGTGAGTGTTGATTGTCATCCCGGTAATAATAGTGACAATCTATGCTTTATCATGGATGATTTTAAGGGCATTGCTGATGATGATCTAGAAGAGATGGATATTTTAAGCCAAATGGCCTTGATCAATATCAGATCTCAGAAATTCTACAAGAGAACTGGCAGGAAATTTCCTGGACACTCTGACAAAACCAAAGTCGGTTTTGACAAGAGCAAGTTGAAGTGTCACAAATGCCACAGGCTTGGACACTTTGCAAGAGAGTGTAGATTAATTGGACCTAACTTTTCTGCACCTTTTTTGACTTTTCCAAATAACAATTCACAATCAAAAGGGCAACACTCTGCTGGTTCTAGTCATTCATCACACCCTCAATCTCCTGCATATTTTGTTCCTCAGGGTCAAATGCCATATCCTTACCCCTGCTATTATATGCCACAGTCAAATCAAGCTCAAGCTCCTATTGTACCACAATCTCATGCTCTACCAGAACCTCAACCATCTCCATCTCAATCACAACCTCATTACAGCTTTTTCACACCTGGAGTCGTTGACTGGAGTAGCTTACCTGATAACTTGTCTGGTCACACTGAGCAATACTATGCTGGTGCTAGTCAACATGGTGGTGAACACCCTTTTGGAAATCTTGCTCTCATGGCCCTGGAGTCTACTGAGGGTTCCTGTTCAAATGCATCATCTTCACAGGTAACTCAGGTATCTTCAGAGGCTAAAGCCAAGTTATGTTCTGAATCATGCATAGCTGCTTTTGTCTTTATTAGAGAGGCAAATGTAGCATTAATAAATCAAAAACTTGAGCTTGAGAAAACCATTTGCAAAAGAAAAGCTGAGCATGAGTCTGCTCTTAACAGTAAAAGTGATGAGATTTATAAGCTTAAATGCCAATTAAATGATGAAAAGGCTAAGCTAGAGGTTATTCTGGAAGACCACGGGAGTCTCAAAGAAAAACTTGCAGTGACCCAAGTTGAGTGTGAACGCTGGGTCTCATCATGCAAGGGATTTGAAATGCTTCTTAGCAAGCCAACTGCTTCAAATGTGAAGTTTGGCATTGGTTACAACCATACTGCTCCACCAACAGACTTTACTCCTAACTCCATAGTTAAGTCTGAAAGTGAAAGCAATCTCCAAACCACATTATCGTGTGAGTCATTCTCCAATGATAATCTAAGATCAGAGAATGAAACTAGTGTTAAGATCTCAACAAATAAATTGACTGATGGTCTAACTACAGAGACTCATACAGGGTATTTTGTTGGGTATTCAGCCACTTGCAAGGCTTATAGAGTATTCAACTGTCGGACAAAGATAGTTGAAGAAACCTTGCATGTGAAGTTCAATGAATCCCCTAAGGATACAATTCCACAAAACCCTATGGAGTTGTTTGATCTGGACATTCTGCAATGTGTTCCTTATCAACCACCTGCTGTTGCAGATCATATGAATCCATCATCTTCTGTAGCTAGTCATCCATCTGGTGTTACTGATGATGATGATGATATCAGTAATCACCTTTTCAAGTTTAGTGATCAACTGCCTGATTCAGCTAGACCTGATGTTCCTGTAGCTTCAGTAGCACAATCCACAACAAATGCTGATGAGATTTCTACAACTTCAACTTCCTTTGAATTACCATCTACTGATTGGTTTCAAGGAAATGCTTCACCATCACCATCTGTTGCTGTTGAGCCTGCTACAAACACTTGCACAGATCTTATTGTGTACCAAGATCTGAAGAATCACCCTATGTCTCAAATCATTGGTGATATCAATGCTGGCGTTTCAACAAGAAGTCAATTGTCTAATTTCTGCTTCTATGCTCTCTTCATTAATCAGCAAGAGCCAAAGAACTATCACATTGCTTTAAGGGACAATGGATGGGTTGAAGCCATGCAGCTTGAGCTTCTTCAGTTCAAGAAACAGCAAGTGTGGGAACTGGTTCCTCTACCTCCAGGTAAGTGTGCAATAGGCACTAAATGGGTGTTTAGGAACAAAACTGATGAAAATGGGCTTATTGTTAAGAACAAGGCCAGACTAGTTGTACAGGGGCTTTCACAAGAGGAAGGCATTTATTATAATGAAACCTTTGCCCCTGTAGCCAGACTGGAAGCAATTCGATTGTTTTTAGCTTATGCTGCTTATCACAACCTTAAAGTTTTTCAAATGGATGTCAAAAGTGCATTTTTGTATGGGAAAATTAAAGAAGAGGTTTATGTATGTCAACCACCAGGTTTTGAGGACAATAAACATCCTAATTGGGTGTATAAGCTTGATAAGGCTCTCTATGGGTTGAAACAAGCTCCTAGAGCCTGGTATGAGACATTATCAAACTTTCTTCTGGAAAATAATTTCACTAGAGGCTCCATAGATAAGACTTTATTCATTAAGAAAGCTGGGCAGCATAATCTACTTGTTCAAATTTATGTAGATGATATTATTTTTGCATCCTCTGATCCACAGTTGTGTGATGCCTTTACAAAGTTGATGAAACAGAAGTTTGAAATGAGTGCCATGGGAGAATTACAGTTCTTTCTGGGTTTGCAAATCAAACAAAAGGCTGATGGAATTTTCATTCATCAGTCCAAATACACAAAAGATCTTTTGGAAAAGTTTGATTTACAAAAGTGTAAGCCCTGTTCTACTCCCATGTGCAACACCACACAACTGGATACAGATCAGAAAGGTAAAGTGGTTGATGAAACACTTTACAGATGTATGATTGGGTCCTTGATGTACTTAATGGCTTCTAGACCAGATATTATGTTTGCTACATGTGTTTGTGCTAGATTTCAGGCTGCACCTAAGGAGTCTCATTTGATTGCAGTCAAGAGGATCTTTAGATATTTGCAAGGCACTCCATCTCTAGGTTTATGGTATTCTACTAGACATTCTGGTAAATTGGTTGCTTTTTCTTACAGTGACTATGCAGGGTGTAAGTTGACAAGAAAGTCCACTTCTGGAGGATGCCAATTCTTAGGCAACTGCTTGATTTCTTGGCAGAGTAAGAAGCAGACCTCAGTTGCTACATCAACTGCTGAAGCAGAGTACATTGCTGCTGCAAGCTGTACATCTCAGGTACTCTGGCTTCAAAACCAATTATTGGATTATGGCATAACAAGACTAAGACCCCATTGTTAATGGACATCTTCAGCTCTTTGTATTGTTAAGAATCCTGTCTAGCACTCTAGGACTAAAACATATTGAAATCAGACACCATTTTATTAGAGATTGTTTTGAAAAAGGTCTGATTGATCCAAATTTCTTCCTAGTGCTGATGAGCTTGCAGACATTTTCACTAAGCCCTTGGATAGCACAACTTTCCAAAACCTAGTGTTAAGGCTTGGTATGCTGCAGCTAGAATAAGTGACAACTACTGATGATCTCAGCTCACAAGTACTGATGATCATTAGTTTTTATTGTCATATTATAAGTACTGACGTTATTTTCTCTCCGGAAGTTTCTTTAAACTACTAGAGCTTAACTTCTCAGTACTCAGGTACTTTATTTGTTAAAACAATTGATGTAGTTACAACAGCTGATGTAGCTACAACTACTGTTGTCAGAAATACAAATACGTACTGATGTCCTATGAAACATTTGAAAACAGATGAAAACGTCTGATGAGTACATGTTGAGGACAGTATGAAGCAGCTGAAAAGCAATGAATTGACGACAACTACTGATGAGTAATACCAAGTCAGTTGTTTCATCACCTGAATTCAAACTGTCTTCAGTATTTTATAACTACTGATGACTAAATCTTCAGTAGTTTTATAACTACTGATGACTAAATCAGAGACTTCAGCTGTTTCAACGTCTGACGGTTAAAACCAAGTCTTCAGTTGTTTTATAACACTGCTGATCACACCAATACGGTCAGTCATTCCAAACCTCTGAAAGTTAATACCACGTCATCAGTATTTCAACAACTGATGACTAACACCAAAACCTTCAGTCATTTTCTAACCCTACCCTTTAAATACCTTATCCCACCTTTAGAGTTTTTACTTCTTCTCTTCTCAAACCTAACGTTCAAAAAAAACTCTGTAACCTCTCTTCATCAATGGAGACCATGCAACTAAAACCTCGACACAACTGTGTCGCACATCTCACAAAATCGCCCTACTGGACCAAGTTTCACAACGCCATTGATTTAATGGTTCAGTCACCTTACAAACGCTTTTCTGTTAAATCCCACCATATATGCCAAATCTCTTAACCAATTCTTGACAAACGTCACCCTTGTCTCTGAGGAAAATGACACAGAGTCTCTTCAATCATTTGTCATCATCAAAAAGTGGTCATTACTCCAGACATTCTTCACCAAACCCTCAAACTGGATGATGCCACTTTCCCAACTGGTTATCCAAAGGGCACAATCGATCAATCATTTGCCTAGCATGGATACCAGGGTAACCTGAGTGCATCTACCATATTGAAGAAACATTTCCAGGATACCGAACGTCTCATCTTTCACCTGGTAAATGTCTGCCTTGCCCCCAAGACTTCATCATGGGATCAATGTCCACAAGGTGGCAATAGGTAATGTACTCCATCCTTGAGCAACAACCTTTAAATTTTTCTAAAATACTATTTTTAGAGCTCAAGGATATGGCCCAAAAACAACTTGCTAACCGTTGGATATTATATCCTCGGTTCATAATGGCCATAATTGAAAACCAGCTTCAAGCTGAGGGACTTCTTGGCCTGGGAGTCCCTGCTATGGCTGTATTGCCTGAAGTATACTCCTGGCACAACTCTGACCAATCACTAAAATTGGCTGCCAAACTGCGCAAACCCACGCAGCTGGAACCCACAACCACCACCTCCAAATCCAAAGTCCCCACCAAACCCACTAAAAGGAAGACAAAAAAGGCTACTAAGGGAAATGAGTCCCCTGAGGATGCCCCTGCACCACAAAAGCAGGCTATATCCACTGGTTATAACCCCCTAGTGGATACAAGGACTTCCCCAGCCACAGCCGCTCAGGATTCCTCTCAAAAGGAGCCTGCAGCAACCAAAGAAGGGGTACCCACTAATCTAGGATCTTCCTCAGTTGAGGAGATTACCATTGAAGAGCACCATTCTCCCCAGGTGCATATTGCTTTTACCCTATCTCCCACTGCAACCGCCCCACAAAGTCCTACTCTCATTATTGCAAACGTGCTGACTCAGCTGCATGCCTCTCCTCCTCCCCAACAAACACCAACAATGGAGAAAACCACAACAATTGAGGAAGAGGATCAACATGCTTCTGACAGCCCACAGCACAAGGGTTTAACTGTTCTATCTCCTGGTGTGGATATGGAGACCAGAACATCTGGTGAGGCTGCCACCTCTTCTGAATCAGCACATGATCAGACTGAGGCTGGTAACATAGCTCAGACCTCACCAGAGGCAACAGCTGATGAGGGACATTGTCCTGAGGCTGGAAGTCCCCAGTTCCAAGAAAAAGGGGCACATGCTAAAACTGGTCTACACCCAGTGCATGTATATCCTGCTACACGCAGGAGGTCAGGTGATTCAGCATCTGCTGATGATGACCTGGGCTTCTTTTATGATGTTCTGGCCCAGAACACAATTCTTGAGGAAGAAGTCAGTAGACTACAAAGACTACTTGACCAATTCTCTCACACAGCAAGTCCATCTGCCACCCACATAAACCCACAGATGGCACCTTCACCTGAAGGTCTCCCACACACTCAGCCACTCCAAAACTTCCGAGCCACCAGCTTCTATTTCTGGCACTGCTTCTCAGGGAGAGAACCCCTCTGAGCAAACAGCTGCTATCTTTCAGCAATCCCTACCTCTCATCACCCCAATGATCACAGACATTGTGATCAAAACCATGGATGAGAGGCTTCCCTCAATCATACAACCCCTGGTGGAGGAGATTGTGAGCACAAGGCTTTCTGCTACTCAAACCCTTGCAACCAATGCAACCAAAAAGGGGGAGAGTCAGTCAGTGAAAGCAAAGAGGAAGAGTATAGAGGGGAAGAAAGATAAGGAGACTGAGAAGGAAGAGGAGTTTGTGAAGGGAGCTGACATTGATCAAGTGGGTGAAAGTCACAAAGACTTTCATGTCACATATAAGAAGAGGAAGGTTTGAAGGAAAAGAAAAAGAACTCGAACTCGATGAGATGATCAAAATGGCGGATACTACACACAGTAATCAATGGACTCCATTATTGATCAACTGTATAGACAGGGTTCGATACTGCACAGCTTGACTCAGAGATTAGGAGACTTGAAGTTGAAGAAATTAACTCAAGATGGGCAAGTTATGATGCATTGGAAAGAGAAAGCCTAGAGATCATGATCAGATTCATTGCAAAATACCTTGGGAGATCATTGATTGAGATTAAGTCATGCAAAAATTAAAATAAAGCATAATAAAATTCTACACATTGAATTATATGCCTAGAGTGAGATCATATCAGATAATAAAAATTGTTAATAGTCATAGACAATGATTAAATCATGATCAAGTGTGTTCTAGGTTAGTGTTCCCATAGTAAAGGAGACACGAGATCTAAGGACAGACAATGACTGCTCTGGCAAAAGAATTAGTACACTTACTTTTTCAATTCTTGGATTTATTAAGATTTGATTAGATATGACATCATGTAATCCACACTTAGACTTAGACAGTTCAACCCTTATCAAGATATGCAAGAAAGAACTTGTACTCAACTTTAAAACTTGTCATATATGTATACCAGATCTCATGTTTAGGTCAATAAGAGAATCATCGTGATTAAACCAGTTGATAATCTCTGAGAAAACCACCATGGACAAGCCATTAGGTAATCCCCGAATCCGTTTCATAAAGAAATAGATAGAGATGATTCATAAGAATCATAGGGCATCCATTTTGGACTTTGTAAAGGATTGTGCGCATTGGCATCTTTTGCATCAGGTGAGAATATCCCGTCTGTAATGACTTACAACTAAGGATATCTCATCACTTTAGGTCTATGATGACTCATAACAAGGAAGTGAACAGATGCAGTAAACAGATCTCATGGTACCACATATTAAGTCAAGGTGTGAGATTGTGACTTTAGAAGCAATCAATCAGAAAAGTCAAGACATCTCTTTAGAACTAAGATGGACACACACAAATGCATAGATGATTTAGTTCGATCACAAGAATCTAATTTTTCAGTATAATTACATGATCTTACCTTCAAGTCATATCTAATCATGTCAGACTTTATTAATGAGTAAAGTATGCAACTTATTAAACGGAGGTACTATCATTTCCCACAAATTGCAAAGGCAGATATAATCCTAACATTTATAACTATTAAATTGTTATTTTTGTATTTTCATTTTACAATTTTCTCTTTGTTTTTGCATTTTCGATGTTGTATTTTCTTTTTTTAATTTGACACACACAAACAATATACATAATCAGGCAGTTAACATTGACAGTTTAACTTTGATTTATTTAAAAAATTGAGGGAGGGTTATTATCATTTTGAAAGAGAAAAATCAATATTCAATACGATTATCAGACCAATTGACTCAACTAAGTACTCAAACCTTCCTCGTAGGAAAGATTTGGTAAATAAGTCAGTCAGTTGTTTTTCTGTTGAAATTTGAATAAAATGATTAAACCTTTTTCAGAGTTGTCTTTGAGAAAATGATATGGATTCTCAATATGTTTTGTTTTAAAATGTTGGACAGGATTAGCAGCAATAAACATAACAACAATGTTATCAATGTATATAGGAGTTTTAAGAAATTGAACTCGTAATCCAATAGTTGATTTTGCAACTAGATGATTTGAGAACATCCTGCTGAGGCAGCAATGTACTCAGCTTCTATAGTTAAGACTGAGATGTTTTTCTATTTCTTACATTGCCATGAGACTAATCTTGGGCCTAAAAACTGACACCCACCCACGATAGATTTTCTATCTTGACAACATCCCTCTAATCACTATCAGTATATTCGTATAACTCGAAGTTTCCTTCATAAGGATACCATAACCCTAGGATGGTTTTCCTTTGAGATATCTGAATATGCGTTTGATAGCAATAGGTGAGATTCTTTGGGGTCTGATTGATACCTGGCACAAACACAACAACATACATTATGTCAGGTCTAGATGCAGTTAAGTACATAAAGATCCAATTATAGATCTGTATAGTGTTTGGTCAATTGATTTTCTTTTGGATCAGGATCAATCTTGGTGTTTATATCAGTTGGAGTTCTAATGGATTGACAATCTTGCAGCTTGAATTTTCTTCAACAGTTTATTGACAAATTTTTCTTGATTAATAAAGATGTTGTTTGTAGATTGTGTAACTTGTAATCCCCAACAAAAATTGATTTCTCCGATAGAACTCATTTGGACACAGAATTTCATGATACTTCAAATTCTAAAAAGAGTTTCTGACAAGTTGATCCAAAGATGATATTATCCACATACACTTGTACACACAGAAGATCAGATGCATCCTTCTTGATGAATAAGGTAGATCAATCTTCCCTCGTGTAATCCATGTTGGAGAAAGTGTTGTGACAATGTTTCATACTAGATTCTTAGGGCTTGATGTAGACCAGATAGAGCTTTGCTGAGCTTGTACACACGATGAGGAAATTCAACATCTTCAAACCTTGAGATTGCTTAACATACACATCATCAGTGATTGGTCCATACAAAATGCACCCTTAACATCCATTTGATACACTTTGAATTTCATATAAGAAGCATATGCCAGGAAGACCCGAATTGCTTCTAGTCTTGCAACTGGAGCAAATACTTCATCATAATCTATTCCTTCCTGCTGAGTGTATCCTTGAGCTACTAATCGAGCTTTGTTTCGAATGATAATTCCTCTATCATCTGATTTGTTTCTGAATAACCTTTTGTACCAATGGCATTTTCTCCTTCAGGTAAATCCACCAGATTCCACACTTCTTGTTTTCTAAATTGTAATAATTCCTCTTGCATTGCTTTAATCCAACTATTGTCCTTCAAAGCCTCTTTAATGTTTTTAAGGAACATTTGACAAAGAAAACATGAGTACAAACAACCTTTGCTTGTTTAGAGTGATGTCTCATTATTCTTTCATTTAAAGGAACAACAATTTGAGAGATAGGATGTCTCTTGTGAATGCGAGTAGTTGGAATCTCTTCTTGTTGAACATTCACATCCAGATTAGATTGGTTCAGTTCGGAGAGTTGTTGTAATAGAGTTGAGGAAGGTGGAATACTATTTGCAACTTGAGTTGGAGAATTGACAAAGTAATCGACTTGTCATTCACATCTATATCTCCGGATACAGATGAAGTTCTAAACTTAAGATGGTGAATTTCTGGACCATCATTAGGAAGAGGTTGAGAATTATCAGAATCTTCAGGAACTTGTTGAAGCTTAAGATTTTGTTGCTCAAGATTCTCTGTAGAGAATAAAGGATCTCGTGTAAATGGAAAAATGGATAATTTGCACTTGAATCGTCCATATCATCTTAATCAAAATCTTCACTAAATGTGTTTGTTAATGAATCTAAATCAAATAACCACTTTGGACCATTTCCAACTGATGGAAAAGTGTTTTCAGGAATTTAACATTGAACGTTTCCATAATAACATTCATCTTAGAGTTATAAACTCTATACGCTTTTGAAGGGGACGAATATCCAAGAAAGAATTCATCATCAGATTTTGAATCAAACTTGCCAAGATGATCATTTGAATTTAAAATCAATAAAGGCATCCAAAGATTTAAGAAAATCAATATTGGGTTTCCTAACAAACATTAACTCACAAGGAGTTTTATGTTTGTCCTTAACCAACAAAGTAGGATTTTGAAGAATACAGGCTGTTGATATTGCTTTATTCCAGAATGGGATAGGAATCATTGCATGAGCTAACATTGCTCGAGCAGCTCCAATCAAAGTTCTGTTCTTCCTTCCTGTAACTCCGTTTTGTTGTGGAGTTCGAGGAGCACTAAACTGATGACCTATTCCTTTTTTTGCACAAAAACTATCAATATTAGCATTTTTAAATTCGGTTCCATTATCACTTCTGATTATTTTAACTTTGTGATTTAACTGATTTTTTGTTTTAATGATAAATTCTTTTAAAAGATCAGTTGTTTTAGATTTTGAATGAGGAAGAAAACCCAAGTAAATTGTGTATAATCATCAATGATGACTAAACAGTACGATTTCTTTCCGATACTCTATATGTTTACAGGACCAAAAAGATCCATATGTAACATTTGTAACAGTTTTGAATTTGAATTTACTTGTTTGGTCTTATAAGACGCTCTATTTTGTTATCTATTCAGCTCAGCCATAACAACAATAGTCTTCTCTAAAATCTACATTGCCTAAACCTCACAATGAGACTCCATCTTCTAACTTTTCTAATCCTATCAAAGTTAAAGATGTTATAAATATCCTACTGCAGGATGAAGAGTCCAAAACTGCTTTTACAGCTTTTATGGCAAGCTTCCAAGCATACCAGGGTAGTCATCTAACTCAAATTGATTTGGTTTTGCAGGATTTATTTGAGATGGATCCTGATGATGTAGAAGAGATGGACTTGAACTGGCAAATGGTGATGATTGCTTACAGAACAGAAAAGCACTCATATGTCAAAAGGAACTACAAGCTTAGTGCCAACAAAATAGTTGGTTCTGACAAATCAAATAAAGATGTTTCAACTGCAATAGCTATGGTCATTTCTCAAGAGAATGTAAAGCTCCAATAACTCAAAGTGGAAATGGTCCAGGCAGCTCAAATAATCAGAGACATCAACATCAGACTCAAAAGACTTTCCAAAAACTATATCAGAGTCTTCCTATTCCTGAATTAAATAATGAACAAAGAAAGCAGAAGAACCAAAGAAAGCACTGGTTCTAAGCATAAAAGATGGTTATGACTAGAGTGCATACGCTGAACAATTTACTTCTAATCTTATTTCAGATTTAGCATTAATTTCAGAAATAAATAAAGAATGGTCTGAAGACAAGGATTTAAAACCTGATAAATCAAAAAATGAGACAGACTATGACTGGAGTGACAAGTCAGATCCAAAGGAGGAAGAAGTTGAACTCATGGCAAAGTCTGAACAACGAAAGGTTGTAAAATTTGCTTCTGAACTGAGTCCTTAAATTCATATCCTGAAAGTCCAACTGAAGTAAGAGAAAACTATGCACAAAAGATGTTTTGAACAGGTTGAACACTATAGAAATTATTCATTCAAAATATGTGACAAATTAAAACAAGAGTCACTGCACAGAAAACTAAAAGATGATCATAAAGTTGCTGATGAGAAAATAATGTCACTTCAAGAAAGTTGGAATAAAACTCTAAAAGAACTTGAAATAGTCAAGAAACAACTTGAAGAAATGACAAAGTAACTTGAACAAAAAAAAAGTGGCACATGCTACAACTCAAGTTGATTTGGCAAAAGTAAAAAGCTCAACGACTATTGTTGAGCAACTGGTAAATGGAAGAAAAGATAAAGATAAATCAAGATTAGGTTTTACACATGAACCTATGCTTGAATCAATCTCAAAAACTTTACCAGAAAATTTCAACAATCATGATCACTCACTAGAAAACAAGGCCAAACTTAAAGAATTTCAAGAGAAAAAGAAGAGTGATCAAGAAAATGCTCAAAGTGAAATTGAAAAAGTAAATATTCAAGTATTCGAGGAGAATGACACAAAAAGGATTAAAATGGTCATCCAATCAAAATAAAACATATGAACCTTGTCTAAAGAACAAAAAGCTATTCGTTCCAAAAAGTGAATGTGTCATTGAGAAGGGCCAAACTGATCAAGAAATTGATAAAGCTTATAAGATCAAGCTTAAACCGAAAGGAAAATGTTAAGAAAAATCAGACACTTCATGTTCGGATGATTCAAGCTCAAATGATAGAATGATAGAAGTTTTTGAAGATTCTATTAGAACTGCTTTGAGGTTGGGAGAAAATGAAGACCAAGATCTATCTAAATACACTTTCAATGAGTGTAGAGAGATTTTCATGCAAATGGGTCATCCTGACAATTTTACAAAGAAACAGTTTTTCAGAGCAAGAGTCTACAATCACTGGAAGCTAATATGCTACATATTTTAGCACTGTATGTCTAAAGAAATGCAGGATGGAATTCATTCCTAGTTGATATAGCATATCCTATTATTGCTCTAGTCATAAACAAAAGATTCAATATGGCAAAGTGGATAATGAATGGATTTATTTTCAACTTCGAGAAAGGAAAAAGAACAAGTATTTGTTGTATCCTAGATTTCTTCAGTTGATTATTAATGAAGAATATCCAGACATTTATGCGTATGGAGTTCAAGTGATAAATTTGAATTAGAGAATATGTCTAAGATTGTATACAAGAACTTAACTGTGATTACTGGAGCAGGGAATATACCTTTATTTGAGTACATAAGGAATGTAACTAATGATAATGTTGACATTAATCAACAACATTTTCATTTATCTGAAGATGACCCTGTTAATCGTAATGATTTGATTGAAGATGTGATGGATGAGATAGGCGAAGAATTTGAAGAAAAGAATGATGATGAAGAAAATGATAATGATGATGGTAATAATGATGATAATGATGAAAACAAGGATGATGATGATCAAGGTGGTGATCAAAGAGATGGAATGACAGGTGCTAATGATGAAACTATTCAAGAAATGGAAGTGAACAAACAATCTCTGATCATAAAGATGATTATGAAGAAGAAAGGAATTTTAGTGAAGATGTTAATAATGAAATGAATGATCAACAAGATAATGATCAAGTTGCAACTAAAGATGTTGAAAATGTTGACTTCAATCAAGCATTTGACTTTGATTCTTTGCGGGATGAGCCAATTACAGAGAATATTATTTCTGTTGTTCAATCTAAGAGTCCCGAAGTTGAAATTGTTGAAAAAGAACAAGAGATGAAACAATTATCAGATGTTTGTGTACAAACTGATCTAAATGATGATGCTGATGAAATTGAAGAGTTAAAGTTAAAGATTGTATCTCAAAATGAAGAAATTGAAAGATTAAAGAAAGAAAATGAAATGTTGAAAGCAAATGATGAATTGAAGAATGTCATTATGAGTAATCTTGGAGAAAAAGAAAAGATTATGTTTGAAGAAATTGAAAAACTGAAACTATCTCTACAAGAACCTACAAAAGAAAGTGAAGTGGCGTTTGTTAAGAAAGAGTCTACTCGAGAGCTTAAGAAACAACAACTGAAAAGTATTCTAAAGCTGAAAAGGCAAAAGAAAGATGAATGAAGATGAAACATCTACTAGTCTAGCAAAAGTTCAGAAATTAGTTGATATAGATGTGATTGAAGAAGAAGTACAAAAGATAATTGAAGGTCTTGATGGTATAGATATAGATCTACCTGACGAATGTTATGATGAAGTTCTTGAGGATGAAGATGTGTTTGATGTTGTTTACTCACCGGTTGAAAATGTTCACGATGATATTCCTATAGACTTTGAAGACACATACAATTATCTGGTCAAGAAAAAATATAATAGTGTTTATAGATAGGCTGATCGTGACTCAAATAAATGAAGAATATGAAAAGTGTGTGATAGCAGAGTCCTCAACACTGACAGATCTGAATAAGACAAGTCTAGAACATGGTGAATGGGCTCAACTGAATAAAAGCATAAACATGATATTCCTGTGAATGGGCTCTAGGAATGTGGTTGCAGTCAAGAACTATCCAAGAAAAAGACTAAATAAGCTTCAAGGAGAATCATTAAGAAGGTTGGTGAGAAGTTTTCAAGAAACTGAGAAGATGTACAATAAGATGATGATTTTGGATATGGATACTCCTCAGTATCTCGAGATCACCAAAAGAACAAAAATGCTCAAGCCTCAAGAAATCAAGTCAATGAAGTTTGTGAGAAAAACACATGAGCATAGGAAAGAGCTAATGGATATGTTTCCAAATGTTGACAAGCAAGGTTACAAAGTCTCTATAGATCAAAACAACTATGGAATAAAGCTAGATTAGCTGGCGATCTTGTGAGAAATGTGCTTCAAACTGGACAATCAATCTCTGAAGTGTTGAACGCAATGATTGTGCCTGATAAATCTAAAGGAGTGAAAATAATTGCTTGGAAGTATGATGGGATTTTTTATGCTTTTCTTATCAAAAGCGTTAATGCTATCTGTGATGTATATCATTTCTACTCAAGCATCATTGGTTTACCTGTTCAAGACTTGAAAGAATTGCATAAACTTCCACTGATAAATATTTCAAAGGCTGAAAGAGGAGAAGTGTTTGTGAAGTTACTTGATAGAGGTATATATAGGATGCCATCATTTCTTAAAAGACGATGTGATCAAGAAGACAAAAGTTATTTTGCAAAAATGAATAAGAAGTTAAAGAAAGGTGAGACAAGCAAGGAGATGGATGATTGTTACTTGGATACTTTTAGTGATAAATACTTTGAAAAAGTAACAAAGCCAGAACTAAAGGTTATAGATGGTACACAATCATCAAAACCAATTCTAAGATGGTTTTATGATTCATCTACTTTTCATTTGAAGCTGGTGAGAAACTTGGATGAGTGGGATAACGATATGATTAGTTTGTTTGGTGTGTTTGAACTTAAACTTCTACATCCTAGTTATATCTCATTCTTATCCAATCAATCTTTAGTAAGTATCATCAGTAGAAGCTGAAAATGTCAAAAAATATTTTCTGACGATTATAAAAGTGATGGATGCTGCAATGGAGAGGATCTCTTTGAGGAAAGTAATGGCCTATGCAAACATTGTTAAGAAAGACATAAAAGATATTGAATTCATGAGAATATCTCGCAAAGGAGTGTTGGAGATATACATAAGAAAGAATCCAAAACCAATAGAGATGTATGCTAATGTTGATATTGCAGGCTTATTAAAAGAAAAATTGTTGATGATGGAATCAATGGAGATCAAGACAAATGAATCCAAGCCAGAACAAGGAATTCTAGCTAGAAAGTTCAAATCTTCAATAAAGAAAGCTCTTAAAGAACTAGAGATGTACAAAAAAAACCGATGTTCAAGATTAAAGAAGAACCTGAAGATTATTTTGGCTGAAGACAATTGCAAATCTTAGGGAGAGTATTGGTAGAAACCTAGAAAGATTAGCATTTAGTCTTTAGATAAGTTTTGCATAGATTAGGACCATTTGTGTAAATCTATGTTTCTTATTGTTTTCTTTTCAAGCATGCCTTGCAGAGATCAGAAGTTGAAAACTTCTTTGAAGGGAATCCAATAACATGGTTTCCTGCTGTAAGCTTGTTCATGTTCTTGAAATTTGAATGACCGAGACGTCTATGCCAAAGCTGGCTTTCATCATTACATGCTCTAGCAATGAGACAGGTTGTTTCTGTAGAGGAATCAACTTGTGACATATCTAGTTTGTAAACACCTTTGTCGCACACAGCTTTGACAACAACCCACTCTTTGTTGATCTGAAACCCCGGTTTTAAAATATAACAGAAGAATCATCAAATAAAGTAGAGTATGATTTATCGAATATTTGTGAGACACTCAAAATATTGAAATTTAATTGTTCACAAAAGTTGACTTTGTCAAAACTTATTATTCTGTTGGATACCGTTCCTTCACCGGTTATCTTTCCTCTGGAATCTCCACCAAATGCAACATGAGTGCCATCTTTTTGTTTAAAATCTTGAAGCAAGGCTTGATTGCCTGTCATGTGCCGGCTACACCCACTGTCAACATACCATGTGTTTACTGTCTCTTTGGGCGTACCTGCATGCAAGAAAATTTAAGAAGAATTAGTAACCCAAGTTGAGATGGTCGTGGGCTTTCCAAATTTATCAATAATGGTAAACTGTTTGAAATGAAGTTTGTTTATGTCAGGTTTATTTTGAACTTTGTGATTTTCAAATCCTATTTTGAAAACAGTTTGATTATCGTTTCTTTTTTTGTTTTCAAAACATTAAATCTGGTTTCAAGCTCATCATCAAGAAATTTTGACCCATTGTTTGAAACATTATAAGATGTTTTCTTGTTACATGTTTCATTGTTTATTCTCACTAAGCGTGAATAAATTGTCTTTGATTATACTGTTGTAATCTGACATTATACAGATTGTCATAGTCTGAATTGATTCTTCTAGATGATCTCAAACCCAGAGAAGGTGATTTTGTTAGATTTTGATATCCATTATAATGATTTCTTTGAAACTTTGGATTAGGATATCCTTGATTGTCAAAAACATTTCTAGGTGAGTTTTTCTTGAAGAAACAATCATCTGTATTGTGATTTCTTTCATCATATAAAGCACAGTACTTGTTGAAATAACAATCAACTGTGTTGTGATTTGTCATATCATATATGTGACAGTATTTGTTTAAATAACACTCAGAATTGTTATGATTATACATGTCATATATCATAGTATTTTTGAGGTTTTTGAAATAACATATGCTTAATCATAGAAGTAGATGCTACATCTGATCCTTGTTTGATTTTAGGAGTGGACTGATTAAGATTTTGTTTTGTTTGTGTAAGTTTGATCTTTTGATATTTGGATTTGTCTTTTTAACATGTTCACCATTCTTTAACTCCTTAGATACAAATCTATTTTGTTCAACGGAAGTCTTTGGACCTGAACCTGTTTTCAGATCAGAGTTAGATTTGATCTTTGGTTTTGTTATTGTTTCAGATATGGTGTTCATATCAAAGTTCCTATTGACATAAACTTCACAGGTTTAATTTGACTTGTTTTGTTTATTGGGTCAGACTTTTTAGAAGTTGATTTTCTTCTCCTTTGATTTCTTGATGATTTCTTAGAAATTTATGCCTTAATTGAATCTTAAGAAGATTCATTTTCTCATTTTTTGATTTGAGTTAATTCATTTGAGCTTGAATCATCAGAACATGAAGTGTCTGATTTTTCTTGACATTTTCCTTTCAGATTAAGCTTGATCTCATTAGCTTTTTCAATTTTTTAATCAGTTTGGCAATTTTCAGTGACACATTCACTTTTTGAAACGAATAGTTTTTTGTTCTTTAGACGAGGTTCATATGATTTTATTTTGATTAGATGACTATTTTTAATCTTTTCTGTACCATTCTCCTCAAATACTTGAATATTTACTTTTTCAATTTCACTTTAAGAATTTTCTTGATCATTCTTCTTTTTCTCTTGAAATTCTTTAAGTTTGGCCTTGTTTTTTGGTGAATGATCATGAGTGTTGAAATTTTCTGGTAAAGTTTTAGAGATTAATTCAGGCATAGGTTTATGTATAAAACCTAATCCTGATTTATCTTTATCTTTTCTTCCATTTACCAGTTTCTCAACAATAGTCTTTGAGCTTTTTACTTTTGCCAAATCAACTTGAGTTGCAGCATGTGCCACTTTTTCTTCTTCAAGTGACTTTGTCATTTTTTGAAGTTGTTTCTTGACTATTTCAAGTTCTTTTAGAGTTTTATTCCAACTTTCTTGAAGTGACATTATTTTCTCGTCAGCAACTTTGTGATCATCTTTTAGTTTTCTGTGCATTGACTCTTCTTGTTTTAATTTGTCACATATTTTGAATGAATAACTTCTATAATGTTCAACCTATTCAAAACATTCTTTTGTGCATAGTTTTCTTTTACTTCAGTTGGAATTTCAGGATATGAATTTAAGGACTCAGTATCAGAAGAAGTTTACACAACCTTTGGTTGTTCAGACTTTGTCATGAGTGCAACTTCTTCTTCCCTTGGATCTGACTTGTCACTCCAATCATAGTCTGTCTCATTTTCTGATTTATTAGTTTTTAGATCCTTGTCTTCAGACCATTCTATATTTATTTCTGAAATCAATGCTAAACCTGAAATAAGATCAGAAGTAAATTGTTCAGCATATGCACTCTAGTCATAACAATCTTTTATGCTTACAACCAGTGCTTTCTTTGGTTCTTCAGCTAATTTTTGTTCATCATTTAATTCAGGCATAGGAAGACTCTGATATGGTTTCTAGAAAGTCTTTTGAGTTTGTTGCTGATGTCTCTGATTATTTGAACTGCTTTGACCATTTCCACTTTGAGTTCTTGGAGCTTTACATTCTCTTGAGAAATGACCATAGCTATTGCAGTTGAAACATCTTGATTTTGACTTGTCAAAACCAACTGTTTTGTTGGCACTTGGCTTGTAGTTCCTGTTGACGTATGAGTGCTTTTTTGTTCTTTAAGCAATCATCACCATTTGCCAATTCAATTCCATCTCTTCTACATCATCAAGATCCATCTCAAATAAATCCTGCAAAACCAATTCAATTTGAGTTAGATGACTACCCTGGTAGGCTTGGAAGCTTGCCATAAAAGCTGTAAAAGTAGTTTTGGACTCTTCATCCTGTAGTAGGATATATATAACATCTTTAACTTTGCTAGGATTATCAAAGTTAGAAGATGGAGTCTTATTATGAGGTTTAGGCATAGTAGATTTTGGAGAAGACTGTTGTTGTTGTGGCTGAGCTGAATAGATTGGGGTACTTGTGAAAAATCCAGCTCCCACGAACAGATCACCCTCATCTTCAGAGTAGCATCATTCTTGGCAAGAAAGCATTTTCAATAGTGTTTGCTGGAGAAGCAACATACTTATACTGTGAGGTTGAAGCAGATCTGTCCTTATTTCTTGAATTTTCATCAATTTCAACAGATTCAATCTTTGCTATAAGAAGATCAAGATCCATAGGAAATCTTTCAATGTGCTTCAGCAGTGTTATAGTTTGTTTCCATGAAGATGGAAGTGCATTCAGGAGTCTGTCATTAAAATCTTTAAGATCATTTTTGATTCCTAAAGTTGACATTTCAGATGTGAGTTGAACATATCTATTCATCATCTGATTTATAGTTTCTCCTTATATGAGCTAAAAAGTTCAAGTTGTCTCTTCAACTTTTGTCTTTTGAGATCTTTGATTTCTTTGCCTCCTTCACAGATGACCTTCAAAGCTTTATATAACCAGTTTGATGGTTCTCCAATCTTGAAAGTACTTCCAGAGGTAACCCTTTGCACATGAGACAGTAAGCTTTAACATCATTCTTCACCTTCTTTAAGTCATCACCAATTAATCCATCTTTAGGATATGGTTCTTGAGAATCTTTAGTATATACAATTCCTCTATCAGGACCATCTGAGGTGATTGGAATGTGAGGTCCTTTTTCAATTGACTTCCACAGATCAGTGTCAATTGAGTTCAAATGATGTTTTAATCTGAGTGACCAATTTTTAAAATCGACTTGATTCTTTAACTTTGGTACTCTATTCTCTGAATCTTCAGACTTAGCCATGATTAAGTTTTTGATTCAAGAAAATATACTATTTTTGATGTTTTTGTTTTGAAAAGAAATAAAGAATGAAAATGTTTTTGGAATTTTGAAAAATTTCTAAGTATAAAGTGATAAGTCTGAATTAGAAGCGCCTGAACAGTAGTGATGTGCCTGACAGTGATGAAACGTCTAAACAGTAGAAAAACTTCCCAATTTGATAAAATGATCTGAAACTCTTCAATAAAGTCACAATAACACCGATTAACAATCCTTTAACTTCATATCTTCCAATTAACAACAATTGAGGCTTAATTTTGCAAAAATCAATGTGCGAATACGAAGAACTGTTCGAACACTAAATTTGACAAAAACTCAGATTTGTTGATGTAAATTCACTCAATTGAGATTCAAATCATGTTTCTAGTGATGAAACACAACTAAATCAACAATTAATTGCATAATTGCGATCAAATCACATATTCAAGTGATCAAAAATGCTCAAAAATCATTTTTGAACTTCAATCACTAAACCGGACACTCTGATACCATTTGATAAGTTCAAATGGATCGATCTAGGATTGATATCAAGCAAATGACAATAATATGAACAATGTAATCAAACAAACACAATATCAGAAAAATTCATAGAGTTTTCATTGATATCAGCTAGATTACAAAGTGCAAATTGAGAGAAATATCTAAAAGTTCGTTTTATGCACATACATAGCAATCCTATTTATACTAATAACCAAGAAAACAATAAGAACATATATTTACACAATAAGTCCCTAATCTATGACAAAACTTATCTAAAGACTAAATGCTAATCTTTCTAGGTTTCTAAGATAGTTTAAAATATTTGGTCATTAATCCTTTAAGACCTTTGAAGTATGACCATAGTCAAGTATAAAATCCATAATATCTTATATCATTTGAATATCTATAACTGTGTAAACATAGCTTTCATGCATACTTAAAACCATCATGAGTAACATATAGTGATCTGCTAGACAATCAAGTAAGATAATAAAATGCAAGCACAAAAGCAAGCTAATATCAATTGTAGTACAAAGCAAGATAGTGTGAATGCTAGCACAAGCATAGTACGGTGATACTAGCACAAAACAAGCTACCATAACCATGTAACATGCTAAGCAAGGCAACCAAATGCTAGCACAAAACAAGCCATGATAACCATACAGTACACTAAGCAAGAAAATTAAATGCTATCATAAAGCAAACTATCATAACCATTCAATGCACTAAGCAAGGCAATCAAATGCTTGCACAACGCAGGCTTCGATAAAAGGGTAAAGCATATTGAACTCTTTTCAACTCATTGACTTTAATTAGTAATGCTAGGCATAACTAGTAATGAATTCCTTGTACTTGAACATTAGGTGAACAGAGAAATATTCTAAGTGTGGTTCATGAGGATGATTATTGCTCAATACGAATAAGTACTAGTCGATGTGGATGAGTATTAGCTAATACGGATAATAGTTGGTTAATACGGGTGTGTTTTACCCGATATCCGGATAACAATTGGTCAATGTAGTTGAGTATTACCTAATGCGGTTAATAGTTGGTTAATGCGAATGAATATTACTCAATACGGACGTGTAATGATTTATAATGGCTATATACTAAACAAATGTGGATGAGTTAGCTCAATATGGATGGGAAATCATCTGATGCGGATGAACTCCACTAATGATCTCAGCCCCATAGCTACTTTTGAATTGATCCTTGTTGTCCTCCACTAAAGATCTCAGCCCCATAAGTACCTTTAATCTCAACCAAGTTTTGAGTTATATTTTGCTATACATTTGCTCTTCTAACAAAAATTTCTAGCTTAACCTTAGATATAAAAAGGTAACTAAAGGTTAGGTTTTCAGGCAACCTCACAAATTGTAAGTATTATACAACCATTTCACACATAATAGATTAATTAAAGTTTCATTACATCATTTACTATCGATGACAATTACATTTAAAACTTTAAACTAATCCTTTCTCGGACTAGAATGCCAAACTTTCACAAACAAGGTAGTTTCATAATCAATGTCAGACCATCATTCTTTATTCAATTATCATACCTATCAAACTGTTTATGATTGAGTTCTAGTTTTTAACTTTAGCAAAATAGTTTAACATATTAGTAATTGATCTTCTTTAGCTTTATCATTTACTTTATAAATAACTATCACTTTAAGTTGATACATCACAATAACTTAATTTTCTTTCCGTACAATAAAAAAATAACACTTTAGCACCTTCATGTAACACCCGGTTATTTATCTATTTTGAAGCCGACGAAGAAAGAAAAGAAATAAGTCCAAAGTCGAGGGACCAAACTTGCCAACGAAAAAAAGACGGGCGAGTGGGGGTATATAAAGGGAGAGGGCAGCCCTTACCCTCTCCCCACACCCACATTTTCAGCCATCAAAGAGGGGAAGAGAGAAAGAAGAGAAAAAGGGAGAAAAGTTTGGTTCAGGTAGATTCAAGCAGGCAAAATCGTCGTGTAGCAAGTCAAACCGAAGCTCTACCTCTTGGTGTCGTTTGTGTGAGTTCTAGGACCCCACTTTTACTTGTTTTCAAATGGTTTTAGGGCTGGAAAGCATAGAAAACCCGTTTCTGTATGTATGTGTGTTTGACCCATTTGGTGTGTTGCTTGTGATGCGTTTAGAGTTTGTTTCCAGGCTTGTGTGTGCTTGAATGGTGTTGTGGTATGCATCCCTAAGGTTAGGATGGTTGATTTGGGCTTAGAAGGGGTTTACATGAGTTTGGAGGTCGAAAAGGTCAGTTTGCATTCGGCTGGAACTGCATTATACATCAGTTAGGGCTAGGCGACCGACTGGAGACCGAATGGAGGCCATACAGCCGAATGGGGTGCGATTGGGGACCATTCAAACGATTTGGGTCCATTCGCATGATTGAGGGTCCATTCGCACGATTGAAAGGCGAGTCGCATGGAGGTCATGCGATTGAAGGTCCAGTCGCATAAGTGCTCATCCGCATTAGTTCCATTTGCATGAGTGTCCATCCACATTGGTTCGTTCGCATGATGTTCAGTCACATGGAGGCCATGCGACTGAAGGGTGTCCATACGCCTGAACAGGGTTGTTGCACCCGAGGAGAAGTGTAGTCGAACTTCTGACTTTTGGGGAAAGTGCGGATGTAAGTCTTGACGTAAAGATTTCCTTAAGAGCGTGTAAGATGATGATTGAGGCCATAGAGAGCATGTTGGGCATGATGATGATGTTTCATGTTTGTGCATAATGCATGTTATCTATGTATGATGTTGCCCTGTATGTTGTGATGATTGTGTATGTTATGTTCATTGTTATGACGTATGTTTATATTTCCTGTGGCTTTACATGTCATGTTAATGAATGAATGAAGCATTATGTAACGTAAAGTGAAAGATAATGAAAGAGGAACATGAAGTAAGAATGCATGCATTATTGAATGATAAATGAACGAAGGAAAGGTTTGCAAGCACATATATGAGGTGAGCAACCCTGTTGTTGCAAGAGACTCGGATAGCATGCAATCATTGAGATTGGCCATGAGGTGAGCAACCCTGTTATTGCAAGAGACTCGGTTACCATGCAATCGTTGAGATTGCCCATAAGGTGAGCAACCCTGCTGTTGCAAGAGACTCGGATAGCATGCAATTGTTGAGATTGCCCATGACGTGAGCAACCCTGTTGTTGCAAGAGACTCGGATAGCATGCAATCATTGAGATTGCCCATGAGGTGAGCAACCCTGTTGTTGCAAGAGACTCGGATAGCGTGCAATCGTTGAGATTGCCCATGAGGTGAGCAACTTTGTTGTTGCAAGAGACTCGAATAACGTGCAATCATTGAGATTGCCAATGAGGTGAGCGACCCTGTTGTCGCAACAGACTCAGGGGAACGAACATATACAATGAACAAAAGTTAACGAATGTAATAGAAGATAACAATTATATTATCAATGTGTATGTATGTTGTATGGTCACAAATGAATGTAAAGCGCAGTATGATTTAAAAGAAAGTAAAGAATGGTTTGAATGAGAGCAAAGTATTTTTTATTATAAAACTAGAACTCACTCAGCAACGCTGACTTTTTATGTGTTCTAGTTGGCAGGTAATGATTGCTGAGGATGGCACGGGCGGCTACTCGCTCCTTTTTGGATGGCATTCTTTTGATTAATGTTTTTGCATTGTAATACGAACAAACTGCATTTTGTAATGAATGTTGTATTAACTTGCAAAAGCATTTACATGGAAATGGAAGATTATTTCAAATGTTTTCGCTGCGATGTTTGTGTAAAAGAAATGAAAATGTGTGTTTTACGTGTAATGATTTACCGGCTGTAAGCGTCCCGGGAACGGGGCCTTACACTTCATGAACTCAATATTTATCTTTATCTTTCTATTGATGAAAATAAAATAAATTACACAATAATAAACATTAACACAACAACTAGAGGAAGGGATGACTTTAGGTACGAATTAACGTAGATCGAGGATGATAGCTAATGCCTTTGGTGTTGTTTAATAGGTACCTTGCTTCAAGTTACTTAGTAAATTTCCATATAGCACAAATCAAAAATCTCAATGACGAAGCGTGTATGGCACTATTCCGGAGACCTCACAGTTGGTAAACCACAACATTTAATACATTATATATTATAAATATACAAACTCAAGCAGCGGAATTATTATAACAAAAGCCATTCATTTCTTTTTTGAAACACTGTTGTTGTGCAATACACTATTGTATGACTGATTACAAAAGAATTGTTTAACTGCATTACAAAACAACAGCAATAAGAAATACGAATGGATGTCAGTCTTTTCCTGCCAAGTAGCTTCACCCTCGTGCCATCCTCAGCAATAATTACCTGCCAACTGAAAATGTATAAAAGTCTACGTTGCTCACTGAGTTCTAGTTTTAAGAGTAAAAAAATACTATTTGTATGTTGTATATGAAAAATACTCTTTATTTGAAATACAACTTTTTACTTTGTATGCGAGCACGCAATAACTATATGAACAATATTGTTTGTTCTCATTACTGTATGCCTTGTTTACTCTGTATTCTTTTATCTTTATCTTTCATTATCTGTATGGACCAATGAGCAATACCCTAAACTGTATGTGCGATGAAAACTGGTGATGGGCCATCTATATAAACTTGCCTTTAACTCCTCGAATGCTTGCTCTTGAGCTTAACCCCATATAAACTTTACATCCTTTCGGGTCAACTTGGTTAGTGGAGAAGGGATCTTAGAAAAGTCTTGAATGAACCTTCGATAATATCCCGCCAACCCTAAGAAACTACGAATCTCGGATGGCGTCTTCGGTGACTTCCATTGCACCACTGCCTCCACTTTTGCGGGGTCTACCATAATCCCCTCGGGATTTATCACGTGATCTAAAAATTGAACTTCGCGCAATCAAAATGCGCTCTTGGAGAATTTGGCATACAACTTCTCCCTTCTTAATATCTCCAACACCTCCAGAATGTGACCGGCATGCTCTTCTTCGCTCTTCGAGTAGATCAAAAGATCATCAATGAACACAATCACTGATCTATCCAACATCGGCCGGCACACTCGATTCATCAAATCCATAAAGGCAGCTGGCGCGTTAGTTAGACCAAAAGACATAACGAGGAACTTGTAGTGTCCATATCACGTACGGAAAGCTATCTTAGGAATGTCTTGTTCCTTCACCTTCAATTGATGGTAGCCAGATCGTAGATCTATTCTTGAAAACCAACTGGCACCTTGCAGCTGGTCAAACAAGTCGTCAATCCTTGGTAACGGGTACCTATTCTTCACCGTCAACTTGTTCAGCTCTCGGTAGTCGATGCATATTCGCATACTTTCGTCATTTTTCTTTACAAACAATACCGGAGCACTCCACGGAGAGATACTCGGTCGAATGAATCCCTTATCCATCAACTCCTGTAATTGGCTCATGAGTTCCTTCATCTCAGTAGGAGCTAATCGATATGGTGATTTGGCAACGGGTTTAGCACCGGGTATCAAATCAATTTCGAACTCAATCTCGCGATCCGGTGGCACGCCGGGTAAGTCTTCTAGGAATACGTCCTGAAAGTCACACACCACTGGTACCTCGGATAATTACGGTACTGACGCATCCACATCTTTCACGTATGCCAAGTAGGCACTACATCCACTCTCATGCACTTCCCCGCCATCGCCATCGAAATCATCTTCGGGATCATAGTAACGCGATCTCCATGAATCGTAACCAAACTCCCATCGGGCGCAACTAATCGAATCATCTTCTTACGACATACGATGTTTGCTTCATAGGTTGCTAACCAGTCCATCCCTACTACTACATCAAATCCACCTAGGGGCATCACGTGTAACCTAGCAGCAGACCTATGACCTTCTAGTTCTATAGCACAGTCCTCTATCACATCAGTAATTCTCGTGGACTTGCCGATAGCGGTTTCTACATCGAATGGTTCACTGACATATCTACTACTAATAGGCAACTTAGCACAGAAAGTAGTGGAAATAAAACTCCTACTAGCACGGAATCAAACAATACAAAAGCACAATTTTTGTTTACTAGAAACATACCGACACAACATCTGGATCAGCTCTGGCCTCCTCCGAGTCATGGTGTAAGCTTTAGCACCTGCCCTCTGCCCTCCTTCCTCCGGCTTCTTCTTCACCGCTCCAGAGCTTTCTGCCCTCGCCTTCTTACAGTCTCTAGCGATGTGGCCAGGCTTGCCACACCTGAAGCATACATTCATTCCCATCCTGCACTCACTGGTATGCTCCCGTCCACATTTGCCACACCTTCTCAGTTGATGACACCCCACGGTCATCCACCTTCACCTTCTTATTGTTTGGAGTAAAACTACCACGTCCAAACCTCTTCCCATTCCAATTCTTACCATCCCCACTCGCCTTCTTTACCTCCACTACGGTCTCCCCTCGCTCATCATACAGCCTGCCGCCAAATCCACCACCAATCGAAAGGTACCCGGCTGAGCAGCAATCAGGTGCCTGCGAATATCAGTCGGCAGTCCTTGGATGTACCTCTTGATCTTCCTTGATACCGTGTCACCTTATCCGGCACCAGCCTCGCCATCTCATTGAATTTAGTGGTGTACTGCTGGTGGGTCATGGTTCCCGCTTCAAGTTGCAAGAACTCCCTCTTAACATTGCCCCACAAACACATCGCATTTTCCTCATGGCTCTGGCACCCTCAGCTTGGACAAGATTGTCCCACCAACATAGTGTTGAATTAACGAAAGAGTGAGTTATGGATTTCACCTTCTGGTCTTCGCGACACTCTGATTTCCAAGACGGCTTCCATCTCCCTCACCCAGCAGTGAGCGGCAGCAGCATTCCCATTGCCATCGAAGGTCGGGGGGCTTACACCTTTGGAACGCCCCATAACTGCATCCTCCAGTTACTGCCCCTACTACATCATCCTCCTCTTCATCAGACAACACAGCCTCAGGCTGTGGTTGTTCCTCCTCCCCTCTGCTTTCCTTGCCCGTTGATCCCCTTTTAGTCTCCTTCTCCTTTCTCTCCTCGCTCCTCACAGCTCTGATGACTTCAGTCACCACAGACTGCAAGACCGTCTGCATGACCTGGTGTACTTCGTCAGCAATCGCCTCTCTAGCTGAGGCATTCAAACTAGCATTCTCATTTTCTTCGCTCCGGCCATGAACCTCAGGGTTCTCATGGGTTGTCTCAGGAGCCTTAGCACTACTCCTGGTCACCCGTGGACGGCCTCTGCCTCTAGGCAACTTGGAAGATTTTCGTCTGGCCATCCTCTATCACGCTATAAGATTCAAACACTAACACGATCATTCAAGGTAATAACTAAGTTTATGTCAAGTATAGTAAGTCCTTAATTACAATACCCAGTTGTGATTAGCCACTTACTTTACTCTTCATACCCCAAGCATTTCCTATCCTGATTTAATCAGTATCTAAATCTACTATGAGCACATAAATAAAATATCATGTGCACATAATACCAGTTATCATTAAGAAAAGACATACCCGATGGCACGTACTTGGACTGACATCCCTCTATTTGTCCCATTTTCAGTTTAAGTTTAGGTTTTAAAAATTTTATTTAACCCAAGTCTCTTAAACTTTGGCTCTGATACCAACTTGTAAGGCCCCGTTCCCGGAGACCTCACAGTTGGTCAACCATAGCATTTAATACATTATATATTATAAATATACAAACTCAAGCAGCGGAATTATTATAACAAAAGCTATTCATTTTTTTTTTAAAACACTGTTGTTGTGTAATACACTATTGTATGACTAATTACAAAAGAATTGTTTAACTGCATTACAAAACAACAGCAATATGAAATATGACTGGATGTCAGTCTTTCCCTGCCGAGTAGCTTCACCCTCGTGCCATCCTCAGCAATAATTACCTGCCAACTAAAACTGTATAAAAGTCAGCGTTGCTGAGTGAGTTCTAGTTTTAAGAGTAATAAAATACTATCTGTATGTTGTATATGAAAAATACTCTTTCTGTGAAATACAACTCTTTACTTTGTATGCGAGCACGCATTAACTATATGAACAATATTGTTTGTTCTCATTACTGTATGCCTTGTTTACTCTGTATTCTTTTATCTTTATCTTTCACTATCTGTATGGACCAATGAGCAATACCCTAAACTGTATGCGCGGTGAAAACTGGTGATGGGCCATCTATATCCCTTAAAAGGGTTCGGTTTACTGTATACAAGGCCGACCCAATCACCTAGGGTACGCTGCAAAGATCCTGCCAATCTCAGGTGACTGGCCCTGTGTACATAATAGGGTAGCTAACCCGTAGCACAGTTGAGCTAACGACAACATGGTCGTGTACCTCTTGTATGCTTGCAAGACTTGTTAACATGTATTAATGTTCCTCTTCTCTTCTCTATTGCTCTTCCTCTTTATTATTACAATATACTTTACGTTATGATAATAAACATACCACGTAAAGTCACACACTATAAGTAATAATAATAGAAATAATAATAAGGAACAATCATAAGGAAATCATAAAACAATCATAATCATGCATGAAACCCATCATTAATACACCCTAGACAAACCTCGGTCAAAACCCTAAGATCACAAACTCCCAAGAATCTGTAATAAATTCTAAGTGTTGGGCGCTTAGACACTATTTAGGCGCATGGGCCCTGTTAGGCGCTTCATCACTATACAGGCGCATCAGCCAACACTCAGCTGTTTTAATACTTAGGCACATGAACTATTCAGGCGCATGGACACTATTCGGGCGTATGACCCATTCGGTCGCATGGACACTTAGACGCATGGGTTTATTCGGGGGTATGGAAACTTAGGCGCATGGAAATATTCAGATGCATGGGTACTATTGGGGCGCATGGCCCTCCACTTAGTCATCCGACTAATATTTCTAGATGCCTGGACTACTATTCAGGCGCATGGGTTACACTTAAAATATTCTAAGGCATTCCCAGGCGCATGAGCCTTATCTAGGCGCATGAACCTTCTGTACAACATGTTTCTAGGATGTTTTCTGTGACATCTGGTAAATTTCCGTTATCAAACTCCGTTAGTTCTCTTAAGTCCTGCATACACGTGTCGTAAGCACACACTAGTTGTCATTTAACGTTGGTGACCTAATAATAATTAATAATGAAAAATTAATGATAATCTAATTGACAATGTGATTATGGTATTATGTTTATGTGATTGCATGTTTTAATGTTAATTAGGAAATTAATCGCGTAATGTGAAACGTGCCTATTTATTCGTATGTCTTGTGTTTTTATAAAGATAAAATATATAATGATTATCATTAGTTTATATCTTTATATTATTAAGTTAAAAACACTTTGCAAAGAGTTTAAAATCTTAAATTTTATAAAAAACAAAACACAAGGGTTTAAATGGTAAATATGCAAATTAAATTAAACAAAACATCAAAAACCCTAGCCTCCCACCCCATTTGGCCGCGACATCCACTCTCAACCCTCTCCACCTTCGAAATCAGCCTAGAACAAGTAAGAGAACATGAAATTGAATCGATTTCAAGGGTTGCAAAAAGTTGGAATCATCAAATACAAGCCATTACATGTTTAAAGGTTAGATTTTACAAGTTTTAATGAGTTTTTCTGGTGGCCGAACCTTAATTCGATCATGTATGTTCATGAGGTCGAAGTTGATGTTAATTGATTATGTTAGTATGTTAGTTGGATTGTATACATGTTGTTTAACATTGATTATGCATGAATGATACGTTTTTAATGGATTGATCATGAACCTTGATTCCAGGCAAACCCTAATTCGAAATTGATGAGATTATGTATGATTGATGATTGTTTGATGAATGTATGATGATTAGTAGGATACATTGATCTTGCAAGGAATTGATGAATTGAAGTAGGTGTTCATAGGTTTCTAATAATAGTAACTTTATTTCCATGACATGATGATCTAATGATAGATTGATGTTGTTGATGTGTTCATGATGATGATTAGATGCTATATTGTTGATATGAATGCTAGAAGTCTTAGAATGAATGTTGTTGTTCATATCTTGCCAAAAGTGGAAACTTTTGTTCATGATGATTGTTAGATTATGATGATTAGGTATTATTAATCATGTCTGGATGTTGTTGTGAGCTTGAGATGGTATAATTGTAATGAATTCATGAATACATTGAGTGTTTGATAGAGGTTGGAATGTACTTTCCAAAAGGGAAACTTTATTTGCACAAAGTTTGAAGGATGATAGTTTGAACATGTTTGGATGTTAGGAGCATGTTAGTAAGTTCATGGATGAATTCTAATGTGATAGAACATGTTAAATTAGTTGTATGGGATGCTTGGCTAATCATGGGTGATGCTTGGACTTTGATGATCATGTAAGATGTTGATGTTGGTTAGTACTAAGACATCATGTTTGGGATTGGAAATTGATTGTTGTGGTGTATGATGAATGCAATGAACATGGTTAATGAATGTGAATGTGATCATCATACAAGCAGGCAAATCTGAGGCCCCTACTTAGTAGGATTGGCAGGGTTTAGGATGGGAAGTCGTTTGTGGCTTCACATGGCATGTGGTGCGTGATTTGATCTTTGTGTGGCATGTTAGTTATGTTATAACTAGTGGACATGTTAATGTTCTAGATTCGCATGACTTGTATGATACTTGGTTTTATGATGATCTAAGTGATACACCTGAATAATATAGCATACATATGATCCATTTTAATGTTAACCATGTATGATATATCTGTATGACTGCTTGAGTGGTTTACAACACATAAAGTCACCAACGGGTCAAACGGTCAACTGGGTCAAACGTGTCTATTTTCTGAAACCTTAAGTCCTTAGTTGTAGTGTACTTAGGGTTTTACATGTTCTTTGTTTACATGTACTCATGTACTTATATGATTTAGGTAACCTCTGAAGGTTGTCTGTCCACTCTGTCTGTCAAGTAAAACTTTAAGTATCTATTACGCATATCAGGTGAGTTCATGCCCCACTCTTTACTTAATCTCTTTTGGGGGAGATAGCATACTGGTAAACTACAAACGCTTTATATATTCAAGTTGTGTATAATATTAATATAGTGTTGATATCATGGAAAAGTCCTCACACATTCGAATTGTTAATATTGAATAGCGGGGAAATTTGGGTAGTACTACTGGGTCTGACGAGCCCCACCTATGTGACTCAAGGTCAACCGGGTGCAATTTGTCCTATTGAACAATGTCACGACCTGTTAAGTTATGACAGGAGGCAACAACGTAACACAGTCAGCTTCAATTGCGACATCACTGAGTTAATATTTATTGTTAATGGACTAGCTATCTGTTACAATGCACTACTTCTATATCTCTATTCTTAAACTGCTTATGTTTGAATATCACTCTTGAACTCACCAACCATTGTGTTGACATTTTAGTATGCTATTCTCAGGTCATTAATTTGCTTGCCTTTAGGAGCACTACACGGATTCACTTGCATTCCAAGACTTGGTATTGAAGACATCTTTATTGTTTTTAATGATTAAAATGTTTACTCATTTGGGTTGGCGCATGTTTTGCCATAGTATGCATTTATGCTCTTTGGGTTGTTTTACAAAACGCTTCCGCACAGTTTCAAGTTTATACTTTGGTTGATTTTATTTTAAGTTCTGAGTAACTATTGACTGTGATCCTGGTTTGTTCACACACCTCGTGGTAAAACTCTACATGTGGATTTTGAGGGTGTGACAGATTGGTATCAGAGCCATTGGTTATAGGGAACTAGGTTGCATACACACTAGACTATAACCGCACACAGTTAGTTAGTTACCTGTGCCTTATTCTCATCTACTGTATACTCATTGGAATACACGTCACACTCACTACGGCATGGCATCATCATCGAGAGCTCCGAGTAAGCGACCTGAATCACCTTCACGATCGGAATCCCCACCTCCCACACATGTACCTGAAGATGGATTCGATTGGCGCCGACTAGCTTATCCTCGAGAGGAGATTGACTGGGATCAACCTTTTGCACTGATGGAGCATGACCTCCTCGAGACTGGAGTTTCTATCCCAGATTCGTTGATCATATTATGTATAGGGAGCGCGTACCTGTTCCAAGGCCCAGGACTAGGAACAACGCCGACCAACCTATGCCTTCACTCCCACGGACGGTGCAATCCAACGAGCAACTGATTGCTGCACCGGTGGCTGCACTGGACACTGAGCAGCATCGATTCAGGTGGCTCACGGGTGATGTCTATACACTGCAGCATGAGGTGTACAAACTGAGACATCAAATGGATGAACTCGAGGAGCAACATGGGAAGACCCTAAACGGGTGTCACCACATGGAAGATGGTCTCATAGCACTCAGAGGGCGCGTGACTGCTCGTGAACAGCGGGACGCAATAGCCGATAATAGGATTGCTATCTTAGAAGCCCAACTAGCAGCGCTTCAGATTGCTATAGCTCCTGCTCCTGCAACAGACCCAGAGGATGAGGATCCCGAGGAGGAACCCGAGGAGGAGGAACCGGTGGAGATGGAGGATGACAATGATAGGTCAGATGTTGTCGATTGACTTTCTTTATATGATTTAGACTATGTAGTGTTTTCTTTTTGAAACCTATGTGGGAAGGGTTGTTTCCCCACACGAACGACAAACTTAAATTTTGACATTGATAAATACATTGTGACTCATTTACAATTTATTTACTTTGCTTATCATTTTTTTGTTAATGTTGTGGTTGTGATGATTCATTATTTCTTTTATTTACTATTTACCATACTTCAATGAGATAAATGTGTTTGATGTTACTCATTATTGTATTTGTAAATGTAAAGTGAAAAGAATGGACGCTCGTAGACGTGGATGTGGACGTGGACGTGGCCGTGGATGCGGACATGGACGTGGCACTGGAGAACAGGGCGGTGGTGCTATTAACATGACCCCCGCAGAATTAGCTGCTCTAATTAATGAGCATGTTCAGGCGGCAGTGGTGCTGCCAGGGGGGTCAGCCAGCAGGTAAATAATGATAGAAAGATAAATCTGATATCCTTCATAACTGTATGGGATGTCTGATTAATGGGTGTTGTGTTAAAACAGGACCACTGGTGTGTACCTACAAGTCTTTATGGACTATAAACCACACACCTACAACGGTACTAAGGGTGTTGTAGGGCTTGTACGATGGTTCGAGAAGACTGAGTCTGTCTTCTCAAAATGCAATAGTCCACCTGCTGATCAAGTGAAATATGCCACCGGGACTTTAGAGGGTGCTACTCTGTCTTGGTGGAACGCGCAAGTCCAGATGTTAGGGTAAGTTCAAAACAATGATGACTGAGGAGTACTGTCCTCGCAATGAAGTGCAGAAGCTAGAGATGGTGTTCTGGCAACTGAAGATGCAGGGCTCAGAAATCAAAGCCTACACCACCAGAACCCATGAACTAGTAACTTTGTGCCCAGGAATGGTGAATAAAGTGCATAAGAGGGTGGAGCATTACATACGGGGATTAGTACCCGAAATTCAAAGTATGGTAACTGCTTCCAACCCAACCACAATTCAGCAAGCTATCCAGTTAGCTCATAAGCTAACTGACCAAGCCGTGGAGCAAGGACCTCTACCCAAACGGGGCGTTGTGGCGAGCGTGCCTGACAACAAAAGAAAGTGGGATAGTGCCAACAATACCAAATCATCATCATCATCATCTTCTAGCGGTCAACCTCAACCTCAACAGCAACAACAGCCAGTTCAGCAACAACGGAGGTTCGACAATAACCGTAACTTCAACCAAACGGCTGCAAATAATCAAGGACCCATTGGTTATGGTGGTAGACATTCGAAGTGCACTCGGTGTAATTACCATCATGTGGGACGGTGTGATAACTTTAAGTGTCAACGCTGTGGAAAAATTGGACACGCTGCTAAGGATTGTCGTGGTGAGCTGGTAAGGAGGCCACAACAACCTCAAGAAACTCCCAAAGGTTGTTTTGAGTGTGAGAAAGAAGGGCATTATAGGCAAAACTGCCCATAACTAAGGAGAAATGGTAATGGCAACAACAACATCAACAACAACAACGGTAATAACAATAACAGTGGCAATGGTACTGGTAATGGCGGCAACAAAGATGGAGCCAAGGGCAGAGCCTTCGTCATTGGCTCAGGTGATGCTCTAAATGATCCCACAACTGTTACTGGTAGGTTCTCTGTTAATGGTTATTTTTCTACAGTACTATTTGATACTGGAGCCGATAGGATTTTCGTGTCCTTAAAGTTCTGTAGTCTTTTAAGTGATATACCCTCTACTTTAGAATCTAAATACACTGTGGAATTAGCCGATGGTGAACAGATCCATGTAACGCATATCCTTAAAGACTGTAAGATAGAACTTGTTGGTCATACTTTCGCTATAGATCTTATGCTTGTTATGCTGGGGAGTTTTGATGTTGTGATAGGCATGGATTGGCTCTCTAGCAAGCAAGCGGAAGTCATATGTCATGAGAAGATCTTACGAATTCCTGTTGGTTTACAGTCAGAGGTGATAGGAGTGGTGCTATGATAGGCATCATCTCATACATGAAAGCCCAAAAGTTATTACGAAAGGGTTGTGTGGCTATTCTAGCACTCGTAACCGATAAGCAAGTGGAAGAAAGGAGAATGGAGGATAATCCCATAGTGCGCGATTTTCCAGAGGTGTTTCCAGAGGATCTTCTTGGATTACCACCTCACCGCCAAGTGCAATTCCAGATTGAGTTGACTCTCGGCGCAGCCCTGATTGCTAGGGCACCTTATCGATTAGCACCGAACGAACTACAAGAGTTATCATCACAACTTCAGGAGCTTTTAGATAAGGGCTTTATTCGACCTAGCACATCACCTTGGGGAGCTCCTGTTCTTTTTGTTAAAAAGAAGGATGGCATAATCCGGATATGCATCGATTATAGAGAGTTAAACAAAGTAATAGTCAAGAACCGATACCCTTATCTCGTATCGACGACTTGTTTGATCAGCTTCAAGGATCGAGCTATTACTCGAAAATTGACTTGAGATTCGATTATCATCAACTTAGAGTCCGAGAAGAAGACATTCCCAAGACTGCGTTTCGTACTCATTATGGTCATTATGAGTTCTTGGTCATGCCTTTTGGGTTAACTAATGCACCTGCTGTGTTCATGGACCTCATGAACCGTGTGTGCAAACCCTATCTCGATCAGTTCGTCATTGTGCTTATCAATGATATACTGATATATTCTAGGACCAAGGAGGATCATGAAGAGCACTTACGAATGATCTTAGAACTATTAAAACTGAGCAGCTGTATGCCAAATTCACAAAGTGTGACTTTTGGACACGAGAAGTGCAATTTCTAGGTCATTGTTAATGAGAAAGGGATACATGTTGATCCTGCCAAAATTGAGGCGATAAAGAATTGGACTACACCCAAAGCGCCGAGTGAGATAAGACAATTTCTAGGATTAGCAGGATATTACCGACAATTCATAGAAGGATTTTCTAAGATCGCACAACCTCTCACGGCCTTGACTCACAAAGGAACGACATACAAATGGAGTGAGAGCCAAGAATCAGCTTTTCAATTGTTAAAACAAAAACTCTGTACTGCCCTGATATTAGCACTACTAGATGGAACAGATGATTTCGTGGTGTATTGCGATGCATCCATTAAAGGATTGGGTTGTGTCTTGATGCAACGAGAAAAGGTGATAGCCTACGCCTGGAGACAACTAAAGGTTCATGAGAAAAAACTATACCACCCATGACTTAGAATTGGGTGTGTGTGGTTTTTGCCTTAAAGATCTGGAGAAATTAGTTGTACGATACCAAGTGCACTATCTACACCGATCACAAGAGTCTTCAACATATCTTCAAGCAGAAGGAGTTGAATATGAAGCAACGACGTTGGGTGGAACTATTAAACGACTATGATTGCGCTATTAAGTACCATCCGGGAAAGGTGAACGTAGTTGCCGATGCCTTAAGCCGGAAGGAAACAGCTAAACCCAGACGGGTGCGAGCTTTACAGCTTACTATCAGTACGCAACTGCCCGAACAAGTTAAAGAGGCATAGATAGAAGCTTTAAAAGCGGAAAATGTTGGTTCTAAGTCGTTAAGGGGAATGGATAAACAACTGGTGGTGAAAGAGGATGGAATTTAGTATTTCATGGATAGACTTTGGGTGCCTGTTTATGGAAATCTGAGAGATTTAGTTATGAGCGAGGCACACAAATCTAAGTATTCTATATATCCTGGATCCGACAAGATGTATCATGACCTAAAGGCGCACTACTGGTGGCCTAACATGAAAGCGGATGTAGCTACGTATGTGAGCAAGTGTTTGACCTGCTCGAAAGTAAAAGTGGAATATCAAAAACCAACCAGACTGTTACAACAACCTGAGATACCAATGTGAAAATAGGAACAGATCTCCATGGATTTTATTACTAAGTTACCCCGGACTAATACTGGTTGTGACACGATATGGGTTATTGTGGATCGATTGACAAAGTTGCTCACTTCCTTGAAATTAAGGAAATGGATAAGATGGAGAAATTAAATCGACTGTACCTTAAAGAGATCGTTTCGAGACACGGTGTACCGATCTCAATTATTTCCGACCGCGACGCTCGTTTCACATCATATTTCTGGCAATCATTGCAGAAATCTTTGGGTACACGATTGGATATGAGTACTGCATATAACCCACAGATGGATGGCCAGAGTGAGCGTACCATGAAGACATTGGAGGATATGCTACGTGCTTGTGTGATTGACTTCGGGAATAACTGGGAAATTCACCTGCCATTGGTGGAGTTTTCTTATAACAACAGTTATCATACTAGCATACAAGCAGCACCTTTCAAGGCGCTATATGGGAGAAAATGTAGATCACCGGTTTGTTGGGCAGAAATTGGTGATAGTCAGCTAACAGGTCCCGAGTTAATTCATGAGACAACCGAGAAGATTGTGCAGATACGAAACCGTATGGCTGCAGCGCGAGACAGATAAAAGAGTTATGCTGATAAGAGACGGAAACCTTTAGAGTTTCAGTTGGTGACAAGGTTTTGTTGAAAGTCTCACCATGGAAATGCATAGTTCGGTTTGGTAAGCGAGGAAAGCTAAATCCGAGGTACGTTGGACCATTTGAAATAGTGGAAAGAATAGGTCCAGTGGCCTATCGTCTAGCCCTACCTGATTCGCTAAGTGGAATCCATGATGTATTTCACGTGTCGAACCTAAAGAAGTGCATAACTGATGAAACAATGGTCGTACCACTAGAAGAAGTTCAAGTTGATGAACAATTGTGTTTTATGAAGAACCAGTCGAGGTGATGGACCGTGAGATGAAAACACTTAAGCAAAGCAATACCCATTGTCAAAATCCATTGGAATTCGCGACGTGGACCGGAATTCACATGGGAATGAGAAGATCAAATGAAGCTTAAGTACCCTCAACTATTCTAAAAGACGATGCCAGCAGACGAAGGTATTGATTTAAATTTCGGGACGAAATTTCTTTCAACATCGGGATGATGTGACAACTCATCCAAAACTCACTCGATTTTGATTTTGTGTGCCAATGCAGTAGACCAGTGATTGAACACTCTCACCATGTAACGCAATTTTCGGGACGAAAATTCTTTCAACATGGGGATAATGTGACATCCGGTAAATTTCTGTTATCAAACTCCGTTAGTTCCGTTAAGTCTTGCATACACGTGTCGTAAGCACACACTAGTTGTCGTTTAACGTTGGTGACCTAATAATAATTAATAATGTTAAATTAATGATAATCTAATTGACAATGTGATTATGTTATTATGTTTATGTTTGCATGTTTTAAATGTTAATTAGGAATTAATCGAACGTGGAAACGTGTCTATTTATTCGTATGTCTTGTGTTTTTATAAAGATAAAATATATAATGATTATCATTAGTTTATATCTTTATATTATTAAGTTAAATACACTTTGCCAAGAGTTTAAAAGCTTAAATTTATAAAATACAAAACACAAGGGTTAAATGGTAAATATGCAAATTAAATTAAACAAAACACCAAAATCCCTAGCCTCCCACCCCATTCGGTCGGTCGTGACATCCACTCTCAACCCTCTCCACCTTCGAAATCAGCCTAGAACAAGTAAGAGAACATGAAATTGAATCGATTTCAAGGGTTGCAACAAGTTGGAATCATCAAATACAAGCCATTACACATTTAAATGTTAGATTTTACAAGTTTTTATGAGTTTTTCTTGGTGGCCGAACCTTAATTCAATTATGTATGTTCATGGGGTCGAAGTTGATGTTAATTGATGATGTTAGTATGTTAGATGGATTGTATACATGTTTTTTAACGTTGATTATGCATGAATGATACGTTTTTAATGGATTGATCATGAACCTTGATTCTAGGCAAACCCTAATTCGAAATTGATGAGATTATGTATGATTGATGATTGTTTGATGAATGTATGATGATTAGTAGGATACATTGATCTTGCAAGGAATTGATGAATTGAAGTAGGTGTTCATAGGATACTAATAATAGTAACTTTATTTCCATGACATGATGATCTAATGATAGATTGATGTTGTTGATGTGTTCATGATGATGATTAGATGCTAGATTGTTGATATGAATGCTAGAAGTCTTAGAATGAATGTTGTTGTTCATATCTTGCCAAAAGTGGAAAATTTTGTTCATGATGATTGTTAGATTATGATGATTAGGTATTATTAATCATGTCTGGATGTTGTTGTGAGCTTG
>CM046447.1:85140747-85308247 GCA_025506515.1 Flaveria trinervia
TTATGTTCTATACTACAAACTTAATTCGTGACATCTATTGATAGCAACCTTTATTTATAAATTCGTTTTATTAAAAACACTAGTGACAAGAATTATAACTAGTTTGAATCAAGAAGGTCCCACATGCCAAAGTCGTCAACTACCGGGAAATCAAACAAACAGTTTTGGCCATATTCTTGCTCGAAAATATCTAAACCATCGAAAGACCACCCAAATTCATTGTTAATTTCCTCCTCCTGGTTGTCAAATAACTCATCCAAATACTCGTTAATCTTGTCGTCAGATGCCACAGGTGAAGCAACTATCCTCGAGGAAATATTATAGGTGTTGTCGGTACCATCATTTGATGGTATTATCAAGTTATGGGTGTCATGAGTTGTAACATGTTGGTGCAAGTTCAAAGATTTGGAAATGGTACGTGGTTTAGGTTTAACAATTGTGATCATTGTATGTTCTGATGGCGGTTCACTATCTTTATGTTCTTCCTTTTGTTGTTTTGAACGTGATCTAACATGTGTGTTCCAGTAGTTTTTCACATCATTAGCAGTTCTTCCTGGTATTCTCCCCGCAATCAATGACCATCTAAAATTAAAATCAAGATTAATCTAAGAATTTCCGTAAATTAGTGAAAACAAATATATGTATTTATTTTAATAATTTTATTTGATTTTACTCACCTATTTCCTAAAAGCTTGTGAAGCCTAAGCATGAGGTCAACTTCATCTTCATCAAAATCTCCTCTTTTTATATTTGGTCTTAGATAATTCAGCCATCGTAGCCTACAACTCTTCCTACATCGTTTTAAGCCTGTAAAATAGTTAAAATATTATATTCTTCTTTTCTCAAATATTCACTCAAAAGTAATGAGAAAAACATTTTAGCACACGTATGTTTAACCTGCTCGGAGAGGAACAAGGTGCCATTTGCCTTCACCAAATTTTTC
Organism: Flaveria trinervia; assembly: GCA_025506515.1. Lineage (NCBI taxonomy): Eukaryota > Viridiplantae > Streptophyta > Magnoliopsida > Asterales > Asteraceae > Flaveria > Flaveria trinervia. The sequence continues at coordinate 85,141,691 of CM046447.1, forward strand.
GATACAATTCTTGAGAAGCGTATCCTCTTCTGCGGTCCATGCGCCTTTCCTCAACACTAAATCTGTATCACTTCCTCTCATTCTTTTGTTGCCTATACAAGTACTGATGTTGTTCATTTACCTGGTGAATCTTTCTCTAATTGAATTAGTATGAAGCACCTTGCATCAATACAAGTTTGGATGTTGCTTTTATAGACCCAGGAATCACATGTGTCATCTCAACCCTCCACATATGTATCACTTACGTGCATGCTCATGTGTCCACACAAATATAGACTTTCAACATTGACAGTTCAAAGAATTTTAGCTACAATGATTATTATAATTAAAAAAATAACTTAGTGTAGTTCTAAAGCTGAAATTCTCAAATCTATTTGGAACAAACAAACACAAAGGATTACATCGACTGGTGAATGGATGCAGCTGGAAGGTAAAGTTAATGGCCGTGGGTTATATATGAATGTATAAACAGGTTCACTAGGTAATTAACAAACTAATTAATCTATTCGGGGAATTAATCATATTTTTCAAATAACGTAAGTTAAAAGGCCGCTTTGTTATTTCATTTTTAATATTCTTGCCGAATATTCTTATGAGCTTTTTGCGGTACCTATATATATTACAATTAGTAATTAGTAATTAATAATTAACATGTAGTAGAATTAAATGGTTATATAGTGGGTGAATGTTCCTTTATTTTAGTGAATTTAAGTAGTTTGTCATTTTGTAACCTACTCTTTGATAGGATACATTGATTACTGGTTTATTTTGTAAACACTCAAATTTAGATGGTTTATTGTCTAATCTGAAATTATTACAATTTTATGAAGTTGTATAACTTTTCTGTTTTATATGTTTTTGTATATCTTAATATTACTTAAAGAAACACGTTTTTTCTAACATTATTTTGCAAATTTGGGACAGATTTATTACTCAAAATCCGACGCATGATATTTAAATCACAAAATGACTGGACGCAAAATGATCGTCAAAATGATCATCGCAAAATCAGTGGCTAAATTAGAGACGGTTTCTCCCGTATGTAATATATATCGCGAAATGATTTTGGTTGAAAAAATTGATCGTGACTCTTGATGTAGATTCACGACAAACACTACAAGAAAACGGGGTTATGGCGACGACATTTGTCCTCGTGATAGGGTGTGTTTGTCGTCGTCATAGCCTATCGCGACGACATGTCGTCGCCATAAAACCGGTCGCCACAGCTCCGTCACTATAGCCCATTTTATCGTCGTCGCCAAAGTTGTGGTCACCACAAAGATCTATCCCCACGACATATCATCGGCATGGAGTTGTCGGCAGAGAATTTCCCGTATTACATTTTAATTGAAAATACAAAAAAATTTCTGGGCTATGGTGATGATATGTCGTTGCCATAGGTCTTTTATTATTTATAATTATTTAAATAAAAAATTAAAATTAAATAAATTTGACCAACACTATTTACAATTACTTGGCCACGATCTTTTTGTCGTCACGATAGGTAGGATCTAAGGTGACAACTTGTCGTCGCCGTAGTTCTGCATGGTAATAGTACCAATAGCCACTAGCGGTGCTAAAGAAGCCGGTGAACTTCATGGTGGTTAGATATCCATTGATCCAAAGTTAGACATCCATTGATCCGATCTTTATGATCAACGCCAATGATTATAAACAAACTTAATTTAACTACCATTATAAGTGTAGAATTCAGCAATTAACTTTATAATTGGCTCATTGGTAATTATAAACCTATGTAACCACTATAATCATAATAATCGGACATATTTAACGTTGTTTGACTCTCACTGATAATACTTAACATATACACAAACTTAACTTAGTGCTAATAAGAATAATTTTCTGTAAATTATGATCATAGTGTATAATTGAATACAAATGATCGTAATGAGATCATAACTAATTGAATACAAATGATTGTAATGAGATCATAACTAACATATGACAAATGTAATTAACGCTAATCATCATAATTAAATATATTTGACATTGTCTGACACTTATTATTGATAATTAAATATAAACAAATTATCATAACTCAACATATTTAACACCTTTAGTTGATAAATATAATTTTACCATGAAGTACTATCAAAATGTATAATTTAATATCAATAATCATAATTAAATCATAGTTAACTTTTAACAATAATACTTGTGATAATAGCAATAATACTTTTAACAATTATAATGATATGTACATAAATTATAATTAATAATGATATTAATAATTATAATATTTATAAACTTCGAAAAAATTAACATATGGCGATCTTCGCCATAGATGTTTCATAAGAGGCGATCTTATTTCCCTCCAAGTTATTTAGAGGAAAAAAAATATTTTTCACCTATGCCGATAACATGTCGTTGCCATAAATATTTCATAAAAGACGGGTTTATTTCCTCCAAGTCATTTAGAGGAAAAAAGGAAAAAAAATATATATTTCACCTAGTCGTCGCCATAGGGTGGACACAAATTTATTTTTGTATGATTAAAAATAAGTGAAATTATAACAAAATGACTTACGGCGACAATATTTGGCGAAAATCTTTTTGTCGTCGCGATAGGTAGGATCTAAGGTGATAACTTGTCATCGCCGTAGGTCTGCAGTAGCCAAAAACCAAGTTGATCCTCCGGCGATAACATGTCGTCGTCATAGGTGACCTATAGCGACACCAACGTGTCGTCGCCATATGTATAGTCGCCATAGACTCTTTTTCTTGTAGCGAAAAGTTCCTGTACAGAACACATTAGCCGCAAAAGAACTATAATGATGATTTATGATCCTTTCGATGTTTACAAATATTCAATTTTATAGTAGTATATTAATACTTGTAACACTTGCCAAACCTTTCAAATATAAATTGTTTTATGTAAATATGTGCATAAACATGCACGTAGTTTTGTTATGGTTTCGGAATTGTTTTTTGGTGTGAAAATAAGGTTATAGATATATTCTAGATTGACAGAAGATAAAAGAAAATAAGGTTAACTCTTAGATTGCTAATGATCGTTTTCATATCTGAGAGCTAACAGATTGTTTTAAAAATAATTGGCACTAATAAGAATAGTTGAAAGATTCAATCCTTAAGTTAAAAAAAAGAAAGTTGAAAGATTCAACCCTTAAGTAAACAAGAATGTCATACATGATTAAATGGTTTATACAAGGTGCTAATATAAAACACCCACTCAAACAAATCGGCACTTTCTATACGTCGCGTATGGGTCCATACGCAACGTATAGAATCGAATACACTAAAAATGAGGAAAATTCAGGGGTACTGTCAGAGAGCTAGACGCCTCATATAGCCCTATATGACCCCTATACGATAGATATAGGGCTACACGACGTGTATAATGAATTTCAACAATAACTACGAGAAAAAATTCAGGTGGCTATTAGAGAGCTATACGACACATATAGCCTATACGACCCCCCCTTACGACGCGTATGAGACTATATGACACGTATAAAAATTTTGAGGTGTTGATTTAAAATATTAGTATGTTATGTAACCGGATCCTTATAAAATTTGCAATTGCAAACGATATATGGATTTTAATCTTGAAGTAATTGCAAATCTACAGTTTGCAATTTGCAAACCATAAGTGGATTTATCAAATTTGCAATTTGCAATAAATGATTTATCCTTTAGTAACTTAGAGATGCTTTTTCTTAATCCATAAATGGATTTATACAATTTGCAAATCTTATTCGAATTATTTGGATACTTAAAAACTTTTAGTTGTACCGTATAGATATTTTCAACAAGTTGTTCATTTAAGAACGTGATTTTAACATTCATTATTATTTTTCATGGTTATAAAGTGTAGGAAATAGCAAACAATATCTGGTTTGACTTAAGTATTGCTACCGGAAAGAAAGTTTCCTCCGAATCAACACCTTGAGTTTGAGTGAAATTTTTCGCAACCAACCTTAACTTAGATTTGCATCTTTACATCCATGTCAGTCTTGTTTTTAAAGATCCATTTACATATTGCAATCTGACATTCACATGTGACTACTACTTCTGTGAGGTTGTCGTATTTAATGGTTACTGTTGTGAAGTTTTTGCATGAGAATATTTTCTTCATATAATGTTTTTGCTAGAAGCCATGGCTCTAAGATGCAATCCATGTGTGATAACTATGAGTGCCCCCCTTACGACACGTATGGAGCTATAAAAATTTTAGGGTGTTAATTAAAAATATTGGGGTGTTATTTAACCGGATCCTTATACAATTTGCAATAGCAAACGATAAATTGATTTTAATCCTTAAGTAATTTGCAAATCTACAGTTTGCAACTTGCAAACCATAAATGGATTTATAAAATTTGCAATTTGAAAAATAAATGATTACATGATTTATCCTTTAGTAACTTTGTTTAATCCATAAATGGATTTATACAATTTGCAAATCTTTAGAATTATTTGGATTCTTAAAACCAACCGTATAGACATTTTCATCAAGTAGTTCATTGAAGAACGTGGTTTTAACATCCATTGTTATTTTTTATAGTTATAAAGTGTAAAAAATAGCAAACAATATCTGGTTTGACTTAAGTATTGCTACCGGAAAGAAGTTTCATCCGAATCAACACCTTGAGTTTGAGTGAAGCCTTTCGCAACCAATCTTAACTTATAGATTTGCATCTTTACATCCATGTCGGTCAACTTTTTAAAGATCCATTTACATATTGCAATCTGACATTCATGAAGGAGATTAACCACGTCCCACTCATAATTATCACACATGGATTGCATCTTAGAGCTCATGGTTTCTAAAGAAAACATTATAGGAAGAAAACATTCTCATACAAAAACTTCACAACAGTAACCATTACATGCGAAAACCTCGCAAAAGTAGCCGTCACATGTGAAAACATTCTAATGAGAAAATTTAGTTCAGTATAAGTAGATGTGTTGCATTGAAATTTGTAATAATTATAATTTCGCACTTTGTAAAGCTTTTAGCAATTGAACTAATCGGAGGAAAACTTTTATTTATTTCATTGTTTGTTCGATTTGTCTTGTGCATGATTGTGTTAATCATTCATTTCGCTTTTGACACGAATTAAACAATCATTACTTGTACATTGTGAGAAATCCAAGATTTTATGATCTTGATCCACTACTAGATATGTAAGGCACTTCCTCTTCCGGTGCATAGTTTCATCATAATGAAAGCACTTTGCATCATTCATACGATTCTTCTTAGTGGCAACAACCTAGGCCTTGCCCTTGCCTTTCACATTTTTTGCCTTTTCCCTTGATATTAGGATTCCGAATTCCATCTTTCTTGATTATCAACACAATGCTAGATTTACTAGAACTTAACAACTTTATGCGTCAGATCTAACTCTAAGAAGGTCTTGTTTCAAATATTCATATTATAGTTCATATTGAACTGGTCATATGATTTTGATAATGAGTTGAGGACAATATCTTAGTCAACTCATTGCTTAATATGGCCTCAAGACGTTTTAATTGATCAACGTAACCCTTCATTTTAAACATATGAGTGCTAAGTAAAGGAACCCTCTTTCATTCTAGTAGTAATTAGTAACATCATCACTTCACACTGGTCATGAAGAGCATGCTGGTGGAACATTTTCTTTAACTTCTCAATCATGTTGAATGCTTGTCTGTATTCATTATTCCTATGAAGTTATAAAATCGTGAAAGTTAGCATGATACATGAGACTTTTATAAAGTCATCAATTCCTATTTTAGGTCCTAAGGCCAGCTCCTATCTGGGTAATGGGTTCTTCAGGACTTGGTCTTTCGAGAATATACATCTTGTTATCTGCCATGAAAAGAATTTTTAGGTTCTTGAATCAATCCATAAAATTGGAGTTGTTGAGCTTTTCTTTTACAAAGATAAAGTTAAAAGTGAAAAGGACAACATGAATTGTTTTGTTAGATATCTATAAAATTAAAAGAAAAAAGTGTTTAGTATTTCTTGCTCAATTTCCTAATTAGTTTCAAGACCATGTTGCACAAATAAAATATAAAATTAGGATGAGATCTCATCCCATAAATAATCAATGAATGGTGAAAGCACTCTTTACTAGCATGAGTACACAGGTAGGTAACGATTACCAATTGTAGCAGCTACACAAGTTTTGGTTTAGGGTCGCATGTCAAGCGTTGTTAGGCACCGATACATTTAACACCAATTACACGAAGTAAAACGGTCTTAAGTGATATTGGTCTTTAATTTGTGACTATATAACCAACCTAAATAATTTAGGAATTGTAGTTGTATCTTCCACGAGAACCGTAGACCTGGATGTAGGGGAAACGCTAACACCAAGGGTTCGAATAGATTGAGTGAAGTATCACTAATTTAAAGTGGTGTAAATATGGAGTTTATTTTAGGATTTCTTTTATGTTTCAATTACCATTCGGGTCAAAACATATTAATCGATTTGTAGCAAGTGGCAAGTCGTGCAATTTTAATGTTGATGTGTGATTGCGTTTTAAACTCTTCTCAATCACTCGACACGATCTAGTTTTATATACCCTATTTTAAACTATATTGGCTGTTATTGCAAATGGAATTTTAAACTAATAATCTTTTATTAATTTAGTGTTTAAAACAAGCATTTTATCTTAACATGTTTAACTTTAAATAAAACTCTTTTACTTAATTACTTTTTAATAATTAAACCTTTTATTATTTGTTTCTACAGGTGTGAAAACTTGTTTTATTGTCTTGCGGTTTTAATTATTTTCTAAATCATTACCACAACAACAAATGTAATAAACCACGAAACCAAGCACTTAGTATAACGTCCAATTTCATTTTAGCCATCAAATGAACCTGAAATAGTTTAGGGTCACAACAAAGCTTGTAACCTCCCACTAGTTTCAACATCTTCATCTTGACTCTTGCCCGTGTCCTTGTCGTTTGGTCTTCAAATCTTCCATTTTCAGTTTATAATAATTCTCCATAAAAAGAAACATAGGGTTACAAAATACCCAAAATAATAATACAAAGATAAAATCAAATAAACAACCAAAACATACAACCACACTGGTGCTTGGTTTGAATCACAATCATTCTCAAACATAAAAAGGTAAAAACTTTGACTAAAAGTTTCAAAATTTAACAATTAAAGTTATTACTAACGTAAAATTTTAATACAAAGTTATGATCTTTATGTCAAAATCAAAAAATTTTGACAAATAAAACACAAGATCATTAATATAATGTTCAAACGAGTGTAAAAGTGGCTCAAATGCTATTGTTTGGTATTGTGTATAAAAGTTAGCCGATTAATGTTATCAAAATAGAAACTTTTTTAGTATCAAAACTTAAGCGAAGGCTTTACTAACCCAAACAAGTAACCAATTACACACGTATAAACAATTAAACAACCATAGAAAGGAAAAGAATGGACCTTTGACGATAAAGCTCAATACTTTACAACTCCGGAGAAAAAAAAATTTGCTAGATGATCTCAAATCACAAAAAGAACCGACCTTGGCAACTCTTTCGGCATGAAGCATGTTCGGTGATAACGGCGGTGCTAAAAGGTAGCAATCGGTTGGGGTTTGGTAGCGGTATGGTGGCGGTATGGTGGCCGACAGTTGAAACGGGTGGGGTGCTAGTCGACGGCATTTTAGGATGGGGATTAAGGTTTACTGAATCTCCTTCTTTTATATGTAACTTAATTATATATTACACTTCCTTCTTTTATATGTAACTTAATTATATATTACACTTCCTTCTTTTTATGTAACTTAATTATATATTACACTTTGTAATTTCGGTTCAGTTTTTTTAATTGTTGACTTTTAATAATTAATATATAATTAAATTTAATTATATTTAAACACTTATAGTGTTATTAGTTCAGCTTTATTAGTTTAAACCCATTTAATAATACGGTTAATTAGTTAATGATTAATTAATATATGTACAGCCCTCGTATTATTAATTATTTTTCTAAATAACTAATCACTACTTATTAAACTTAATTTGTGATTCATAACATGAAACCATTATACGTTATTACTTGTCGTTGCTCAAAATGTAACACTTTGAATCATAACTAGATAGTAACAATGAATTATCAATGATGAGAATTCTAATATCCAACAACCTTTAACTTATGCGGATATTCCTATCTAAGGCACAGATACCTTAACTCATGCATATATCCTTATCTCAAATGCAAATACACAACTCATGAGCAACTTAGAATAATTTCAATGCTTGTTTTGTTGAACCACTAAGAATTATAAATACATTTCCATTTCATTTTATATATTTTATTGCTTGCCATAGTTTATTTTATGTATGATATGTAAGCATTTGATTATTTTGCTGTATGGAAGCATTTAATTATTTTGCTATATGAATTATATGGTCATTGGATTTTACCTAAGGAAAGTATTTTATTAGAGTATTATATACAAGCAATTAATTAAGTTGGTATGTGCATTCTATGATCACTAGAGTCTATCTTAGTGCAAACATATTACTGGAGTCAACTACAACCTTGTATCAAGTACAAGCAAGTTGCCATGATGATGACTTATCTGGTTGCTTAAGAAATGTTATTCGATTTCATTGATTTTCGTTGTATCACTGATCTAATACGCCACTAGTTATTGTAATTCCATTGTTATCATTTTTTAAAGATTTTACAAACCTTTAGAGTTTGAATAGTTATGTTTTAAAGAACTTTAGAACTTAATCATCAACGTTAACTTTTTAGTATACACGTAAAGGTGATGGGAGGAAGGAAGGGGTCTACCCTAGTACCTGTAGTGTGGGTTTTTAAAGCGAAGGAAGTTTAAGGATCCCCTTCAATCTGTGAATTCGAGCTTAGATTATTGCTGAGGATCATAGAGGAGAAAGGAAGATAGATACTCATATTTAGGTAAGAATCATCCTTCTACTTTAGAACATAGATTTTTATGTGTTAATCTACCAAAAACATATAGATTTATCACTATGGATGATAAACAAATGATTTAGATGTAAAATTTTAAGAATTTAGGATGAAATGAATGAGTGGCCGATGAATCTTTATCTGGTGACACTAAAGTTGTCACATTGCCATGAATTTGGCGACACTCTACAGATTGATGGTCATGATGACACCAATCCCAAGGTTAGCTAATAAATGGCTAGTGAAATTCATGATGATGGCATTCAAGAGGTAACATTCAAGATGGCAACATCTTGGCACATCTTGGCTGTTGTTGAAAAAAATTAATACTTAATATACAAATCCCAACATGTATGATATAGAACATTATATTTATATGAAAGAACATATGTTATTATAGTGTTTGTGGGTCTTGTAACTCATATGATTTTAGTTTATTGAATATATGTATAGAGCAACTTTTTGTACATAATATTGATTAAATCTTCGGTCCTTTGATTCATTATGTGTATGCACTAACCTATTTTATTTCAAAGCTTAAAAACTCACTAAACACATTTTTGTTAAAAAAAACCTTGTAAAATGGCCATTGATTAGACATATAGTTTATTTTAAACATGATTATGATATTATGTCTATGCGGTGATATATGTTTCACCTGATGTAAGCATATATGTTAAATTGTTATCTAAATAAAATTTAAGACTTATGTGAATATTGTTTCTGAATTGCATCAAATGTATCATTTAACCTAATTGACCATTTGTAAATTAATGTGACAATGCCAATTTGGCTTGATGTTAACACATAATATTTTAAACGTCGATGAAACGCGACATGATTGCATGAGGGAGCAATTGGTAGCACCAACTACAGGACACCGTCCTCTATTGAATGTCGAGTGGAAAATAAATGCTCCATGCCACATATTGGTCTAGAAGATATTGGTGTTTGCTCTTAGCTCAACCCTTTAGTATTAGGACACGCCCCCAATGACGATGTAGCAGCTTGAACATCTTAATAGTTAAGTTGGACACTAGATTTAATATAATAATGCTCTTATTAGTGAAGATAGTATTAGTGGCAAACTATTAGTTGCGACACTGTTCATTTGCAGCAATATCAATAGTGGCGACATGTTACCGCTATTGATATGTGATCCGTTTTGCATACATTCAACTCAGATCTGGCCATTGATTAGCCTCTCGATCTGACGATTGATATTTCATCATACTAAACTTAATATTGGCGAACCTTTAGTGATGACAAGTCACCACTACTAAGTGAAAGCCCACAACCGTTATAATATCCCTCCACACAAGCTCATTTCACCTTATCTGCTTTCACCGTCTCTCTCTAAAAATCGCTTTTGGATGGCCAATCTTGGCCCCCCAGCCATCACCACACTCTCTATAAAGTCCTTATCACAATCGATTCCACGTATTGTTGCACTTTATAATCAAATAAAGATGAATGCATGCGTTTGTGATATCAACGAACTTCAAACAAACTCAATCAAATATTATTGATCAAATGATTAAAATACCAAAGGAGTTCACATCGTTTAAGCTCGATCCACTCGAGGTGAGCTTCCTGAGCGGCCTATCACACAACTCTCTGCTTTCTCACCCTTAGAGAACCTTTACAAAATGAACGCAAATAATAAAATACAAGAAAAACATCTATATATATCGCACAAGAACATTAGGTTCTCACACGGCAACTCCATGTTTTGGCACAATGTGATTTTATCCATCATCTTTGAGTTCTTATATCCTTGTATTTCTAGCATGATTTGAGTGTTTGATTTTCATTTAATATTGTAATCCATAAAACCTAGTTCCTTATAATTTCCCCCTATGGATTATAATATCAACTTATATTTGGCTTTAGTGACTCATCTTCAAGAATGATTCGATTTTCGGTTATCTATCACTTCAGTCTTTCCCCTCATCTTTAACCTCCTCCTAATGTATAACTTCACGAATAATATCATGTCTAAATCAAGATTGAACTATTCTATCTTGATCACTTACAGCTTAAGTTGTATTAGGCACACGATAGAGAGATCCAACTTCTATTTTATATTTCTGAAGAACCCGATTCTTCAATCCGATGACAAGATTTTCTGATGGTGAACTAGATCATCTAAAGTATTTTTACGCTTATGTAAGATGTAATAAGCTCATAATTTTAGAACAAGAGTACGAAAAAATCTTGATTTTTTATTTAACTAACCATTTAATCATTGTCATAATCAGTAAGATAAGGTAAGCCCACGTTGTCAAGTTTTAATTCACGAAAGACCCGAATTAAAAGACGTAGATATAGAATCTTGAGCTTGATCAAACATCACAAAAACCCTTGTGTAAGTACCAAGCATCAAATCATCTAGCATCTTCTAGATATAGGCAAAAATACTTGTTCGAAAACCTTCAAATACTAATAAGTTTTTGCACGTGGATCATGTTCTCCTATTTCGCAAAGTGTTTGCAGAAATAGAAGTCAGTCGTGATTTTTATATGGATTATGAATTTTAACATAGTGAAGTTTTTGCTGAGAACATTTATGCAAATGATGGTTATTACTATGAAAATTTTGCATGAAAATCTTCTCATGAAAAGTTTTCTCATAAAAAAGTTTTCTTATGAAAAATTTTCTAATGAAAATGTTTTCTCATGGAAAAGTTTTCTCATAGAAAAGTTCTGTCATGAAAAGTTCTCGCATGGAAGTTCTCACATTAAAGTTCTCGCATGGAAAAGTTCTCTCATTAAAAAGTTCTCGCAACATATGGTTAATTTTGCAAAGTTTTCGCATAATATGGTTATTCTGACGAAAACTTTAACCTAAATGGATCTTTTGGAGTTTGAATCACTGCTATAGTCTCAAGTCTTCGTTTCCACCATCAAAAGTCGAAGATACATAGCATAATGATGTAATAAAGTTAATTTCATGTGTGTTCACCCTCGTTTTCTTATTTTTCTCCTTTAAAACAAGTAAAAACTCGATCTAAACCTTTAGATATTCAAGCTCCATGTATAACGTCTTAAACGGATGACCGCGTAATGAAAATCCATGTATCAAGCGTAAGAGCTTGCTTTGATACCAAATGTAAAGTTCTCATCATGATCGATTCCACATATTTTTGCCTTTGATAATCAAATTAAGACGAATGTGTGCATGTGTAATAGCAACGAACTTCAAACAAACTCAATCAAATATTATTAATCAAATGATTACAATACCAAAGGAGTTTATATTGTTTAAACTCGATCCACCCGAGGTAAGCTCCCCCCGAGCGGCCTATCACACAACACTATACTCTCTCACACTCGGAGCACTTTTCAAAATAATCATACATAATGAAATACAAAGAAAAAACATCTATATATACAATACAGATGTTCACATGCAAGAACATTAGGTTCTCACATGGAAACTCCATGTTTTCACGTGATGAGATTTTATCCCTCGCATAGGAGTTCTCGCATCCTTTTATTTCTCGCATGATTTGAGTGTTTCCTTTTATTTTGATATTATATTCTATAAAGGCTACTACCTTACAATTTCCTCTTATGGATTATGGTATCAAGCTATGTTTGATTTTAGTCACTCATATTCAAGAATTATCCGATTTTTGGATGTCTATCACTTTAGTCTTCCCCCTCAACTTTAACCTCCTCCTAATATATAGGTTCATAAAGAATATAACGTTTGAATCAAGATTAAACTGTTTTACATTTATTACTTACAACTTAAGTTGTTTTAGGCATATGACAAGGAGATCCAACTTCTATTTTAGATTTTGGAAGAACCTTATTCTTCAATCCGATGACAAGATTATGTGATAACAAACTAGATCATCTAAAGTATTCTCCTGTTTATCTAAGATGTAATAAGCCTATATTTTAAGAGTAAGAATACCAAACAATCTTGATTCTTTATTTAACTAAACCATTAGATCATTTTCTCTATTAGTAAGATAAGATAAGCCCATATTGTCATGTTTCCATTCATGAACGGCCCAAATCAAAAGACATAGATATAGAATCTTGAGTTTGACCAAACATCTCAAAAACCCTTGTTTAAGTAACACGCTTCAAATTATCCAGCATCTTCCAAATACAAGCAAAAAACTTGTTTGAAAACATTCAAATACTAATAAGTTTTTTATCTTTATCATGTTCTCGCATTTTGCAAAGTATTTGTCAAAATTGAAATCAATCATGGTTTTTATATGGATGATTAAGTATTAACATGGTAAAGTTTTTGCGTGAGAAAATTTTCGCAAATAATAGTTATTGCTACAAAATGTTTGCATGAAAATCTTCTCATGAAAAGTTTTCTCATTAAAAAGTTTTTGACGAAAAATTTCTCATGGAAAAGTTCTCTCATGAAAAGTTCTCTCATGAAAAGTACTCGCATGAAAGTTCTCGCATGAAAGTTCTCGCATGAAAGTTCTCGCATGAAAGTTCTCGCATGAAAGTTCTCTGGTAAAAGTTTTCGTATGGAAACTTTTTTTCATGAAAAAGTTCTTGCAAAATATGATTTTTTGCAACATTTTCATATGATGCGGTTATTCTCGTGAAACTTCAACCAAAATCGATATTTTTGAGTTTGAATCACTGCTATGGTCTCAAGCCCTCATTTTCACCATCAAAAGTCGAAGATATCAAGCGTAATGATGTAACAAAGTCGATTTCATGTGTGTTCACCCTCGGTTTCACCTTATTCTCGTTCGAAAGCAGACCTAACTCGACCTAAACCTTTAGATCTCCAAGCTTAATGTTTAATGTATTAAACGAATGATCGTGGAATGAAAATCCGTGTATCTAAAGCAATAGATTGCTTTGATACTAAATGTAAATTCCTTATCACGACGGATTTCACTTATTGTTGCACTTGATAATCAAATTAAGACGGATGTATGCGGGATTGATGTCAACAAACTTCACACAAACTCAATCGAATATTATTAATCAATTGATTACAATACCCATGGAGTTTATATCGTTGAAACTCGATCCACCCGAGGTGAGCTCCCAAAGTGTCATATCACACTAATCTCTAATCTCTCACGCTCGAAGCACTTTTACAAACTGAACAGACATAATGAAATACATAGGAAAAACATCTATATATACAATCTAGATGTTCTCGTGCAAGAACGTTAGGTTCTCGTGCAACAACTCCATGTTTTCGTGTGATGAAATTTTATCCCTCATATTGGAGTTCTCGCATCCTTGTATTTCTCGCATGATTTGAGTGTTTGTTTTTCACTTGATATTGTAATTCATAAAGACTAGTTTCTTGCACTCTCATCCCGATCACTCTCCAACCACCTCCTTATTCCAGGCCTGACGACTCCGCAACCACCTCCTCACTCTAGGCCCGACAACTCCCTAGCCATGGCCATCACCTCCTCAGCCACTGCCACACACCTCCTCAACCACTTCCATCACTTACTCAACTATCGCCACATGCTACCTGCTTAGCCACCATCGCACACCACTTCGTTAGCCACCGTCACCGCTACTGCTACTCCACATCCGCCATCAACAATGATCCACTACTTACTCTCGTGACTTGGGCTGGATATTTTTGACATGAACATGTTAACACGACATGACACACCATAAATTTATCAGGTTTCGTGTTTGATCTTAACATGTTTTGTGTCATTAACAGGTTAACATGGTTAGACATGATAAAATTCGTGTCTAAATAGGTTAAATACCTGTTAACTTGTTATGATCTGTTAAAGACCTGCTATATTCTTTATTATTTAAAAAAAATATAATATATTAATATACATATTCCTATTACTAAGCCCTAGCTACTTCTAATCTCAAATCTCAATTTCATTTTTCAAACTTTGAAAATTCACAACAACGGGGCTACTCTTGACCATTATACCGTAATGACGTCGACAACCATCGGATTCATCTTGTAGTCATGCAATCATGTTCTCCTTGTTGGCAACCACCACGCTTATCACCCTCTCATCTTGTTTTCCTTGTCGAAAACCATCCGTGTTATGCTATTACTAGTGATGTTGGTACTTCCAGCACTAGAAGAGCTCACACTACTCGTCCTTCTCTAGAGGTATGCAATTATTTTTATACAATGTAATTCTTTTTCTGTCGCTAACAAGCTACAAATCATTTCTAATGTTGTAAATTATTGTCTTACAACGAGGCACCTCTTCTACTTTGAGTCTACTCATGATCCGCGCTATGCTATTACTAGTGATGTTGGTACATCCAGCACCGGAAGAGCTTACGCTACTCATCCTTCTCAAGAGATACAAAATTATTTTTGTATAATGTAATTATTTATCTATCGCACGAGAAAGTGCAGTTGATATGGAAGCATTATATGAGGCAATGCAGACTGAGTGGAGGGAGATCGAAGAACTATTAAATTCAACAATGGAAGAAGCATTGCATAAAAAGCACTTAGGAAACGCCACTATGTTAACCTCCCCTCCCCCCACCCCACCCACCCCAACTAATAAAAAAGACCTACTTAACTAGACTTGTCTATCTTATATTATATATATACATATTTGGTCTATAACTAGTTTTTTTCCGTCGCTACGCAACGGGATTCAGTTTTTTTTTTCGCACGCAACGTTGTGTTATTTCGGTAGTTATTAGACCGACTCCAGATACCATAATAGAGATGTTTTGTGGCAAAACTCTAATGTAATAAATTTAGTAGTCCAACATAAATTATACATGATAGATGGCTGGTCATTTTTGCCACACACAATGTTGTGTTATTTTGGTCATTATCGTTTCTGCTTGTTAGAACCATAAAAGCGAAGTTTGGTGGCAAAAACTTTGAAATAGTAAATTTAGTGACCAAAGTCAATAAAATGAAACTTCACTATCAATAGTTTGGTCATCAAACTTTATCCTGTACTGTAGCGATCAAAGTTAAAAAAGAAAAAAAAACCGTGGCCAAACTTGACAAAGTAGAATTTTATTTGGTGGTGAAACTCCAATATCCAAAACATTAATGGAAACTTCACTAGTGTTCAAATTCTGATAAACAAACATGTGAGGATGGTGTAAATCACAAAAATATAACGAGCAAACAAGGCGAAATAAAACACGACTATATTCATTTAGTTTGAATATTTGCATAATAAAATATCGCATATAGAATTTTCATTCCAGTTGTGTATAATTTGGATCATGCTAGAAAGCAACGACATTTTTCTTTTCAATAAAATATTAAATATCGATAACTAGATGAACGTGAGCGATCTCTGGTGGTATAGTAATTAGTATATGTAGATTTGAATTTTTCTTAATAATTAACATGTAATGCAAGAAACATGTGATCTTAAAATATTATATAATAATAAGCCGACAAAAATCTATGGTGATTGCATAGTATAATAAAAAATTATTTATATTTAATTGCAAATGTAAATGAATAGTGTAATTTTGATATTTAAAATGTTAACCATGTTAAATATTTTTATTTTTATCTTAATTTTTAGTTATTTGAATCTGACCATTAAATTTTAGGATCTTAGAGTTTCATCATGGATCTGTTTTTCTGACTTTGGCCACTAAGTTTTAAGATCAATCCACTGCTAAAATTTATTTTTAAACATAAAAAGTAATTTTGTATTATTAAGTTTCGCCTCAAAACTTTGATTTGATAGTTTTCTATGAGCCGGACAAATAACAACCAAATTAACATAGTGTTGCGTGATAAAGTTAATTGAACTGCCACGTAACAGAGAAAAATCTAGTTGTCATTAAACTCCATCGGTAATCATCGCTGTTGCTCTCTATAATTAATTGTAAATGAAAATAAATAATGTAATTTTTAATTTTTCTTAATATTTAAAACGTGATGCAAGAAACATGTGATCTTAAAATATTATATAAAAATAAGCTGACAAAAATCTATAGTAATTGCATAGCATAATCAAGAATTATTATTATTCTATATTTAATTGCAAATGTAAATGAATAGTATTTAAAATGTTAAAATGTTAACCACCGTTAAATATTTTCATTTTTACCTTTATTTTTGGTTATTTGACTTTAACAATTAAGTTTTAAGATCGAGCCACTATTAAACTTTATTTTTAGACTCAAAAAGTAATTTTGTGTCATAAAGTTTCCCGCAAAACTTTAATGTAATGGATTCCTACAAGCCGGAAAATAACAACCAAATTAACGTAGCGTTGCATGTGGTAAAGTTAATTGAACTCCCCCTGCGTAGCGCGAGAAGAAAAACCTAGATGCCATTAAACTCCATCGGTAATCATTGTTTATATTCTCTATTGGTGTTCCATCAGTAAATTATATAGCTAACCCATCCGTGAATACATTATGTAATCCTAAAAGCTTAAGTAATCCCAACATTGCCTTTTTATGTTTAAACAGGCCGGGACATTATGTTTTATCTATGGCAGTTTCTATAACTTTCTGTAACTTTTTATTCACTCAATATATTATGTTATTTTAATTTTAATTTCAAAAATGATAAATCATTTGAGATTAGTTACCTGATAAATGATAATGACTTTAGGTTGTTTAAAAATAGACAAGTAAACACTGTTACAAGAAAACGAAAATAGTAAAATCATCATATCATAGTATGTGAAATTATAAATAGTGGTCGAGCAACCATTTTTAATTTTCCTTTTGTATGGTGTTTTGATTCATCGTCTTTGGAAAGCAACTCATGTGACTAAGTGCTCCACTTATCATTGGAACTTAAATGTATAGTTCGATGTTGTTATTATCTTCTTTTCTCTTTATTTCTTTTCTATTTTTTTATGTATTATATACGTACCAGGTATCAACGAGGTAAAAATAGAAAATGTTATAAACATTGTGCCCGAATACACTACAAGAAATGTCACCATTAGTGGCGACAATGGGCATTAGCGGCGACATCAATAGTGGAGACTGTCGCCGCTATTTGTCATTGATCCGTTTCGGGTTTCTAAACTTAAATCTGGTCGTTGAACGCGTGCTAGATCTAACGGCCAGGGTTTAATCATACACGACACCATTAGCGGCGACATTGGTACTTTTCAAATGGGTGTTCAACAGTCCTATTTCATTGCAAATGATTTGATACTCGAATGGGTGTTTCATACGAGAATAATATCATTAGTATCAACACAAAACGTGAATTGGACAAAGAAGATCAACTTATATTTGCCTCCCAAGATAAAAAAGTGTTCTACATCCGAGAACCTTCTCGAAGAAATCTAAACAATAATAATCGGTGGGTCGTCAATGTTAATCATCGAAAAATTTGGGATCGCCCTACATCCAATGATGGTGTCGTGGAGAACATTCAAAATTGCAGGATTGGTTAAGGTCACTTAACACTTAGCTTTTCTCTCAAACTCACTTAGAACAACACTCGGATAAAGATAGAGTCAATAAGAGTTGATCACAATATAGCAAGTAATAAGGAATACAAGAAGTAATTTCAAGGTACTTTTATATATTGCTTCTCAACTCAAGTATCACAAGACTCTTACAAGCAGTATGGAATGAGTTACAATGAGAACCTATATATAATACTACTTACAACCGGATATACTTTGATACCAGCTGGGATCCTATAACTAAAGCTTATACTACAAGACTATAGTTTAAGTTATCTCGGATAAAGTCTTATCTTAGATTTGATAGTCAGGACATGTCCCTGACTTACCTTTTGTCACCGACTAAAGTTGGTAATATGTACTATCATAGAAAGGTAAACAGTGGAATAAAGTATGGTCAACTGCATGGCTATTTGAGAAACGCCATACAGTATCAGAGGTCTACAGCGGAGTGTCGGAGACCATACTTATGTCCATTGGTTCATAGCAGTGTCTTCCGAAGGTTAAGTGGCTTGAGAAGAACAAGTAATTCCGAAGCCACTTATACTTCGGAAGAGGCTGCTTCTTCTAATGCTTGGGAACTTCTTCTTTCCTTCATACTTCAGAAGTAGTCTTCTGATTGCTCTTCTAAGACTTGATCTTCGGAAGCATGCTCTTAACTTCGGAAGTAGAATTCTGTCTTCGGAAGTTGATCTGTCACTTTGTTTTCCAAAGAACTCTACAACCTTCAAAAGTTCCATGCTAAGCTTCGGAAGCCTTTGCATGTAGCACCAAAAAATTATCTAAAGGATTTGGTTTTGGTTGCACCAGCCTTCTTCTTGATTTAACAAACTCCCCCTAGGCTGATGCTACCAAAACCTCACTTGTTTCTGCTTCTCAAAACATTCAGCACCAAGGAGAGTAGATATTTATCTGTTTTCTTGTTGTTCCCTGATGTGGTGCTGAGAAGTTTGTACAAATCCTTGGTGGACAAGAAGTCCAGTCTGTCACCTTGGATGATATGTACCCTCTGTTGTTGACCTCTGAAAAGAGTTAGTTGATGGGAACTATAATCATATTCCTATCTAACTATAGGTTCCAATTCAGGACCTTCTACCATCTGTAGAAAGGCAGTGCCTTTTGGGAGAAGGTCTTTCCTTGTCTTCCTGTCTTCTCAATCTCAACTCTTCTTCAATCTTGGCTTTTGCAGTTAGCTCAGCTAGATGAAGACTGCTGAGATGATTTCTGATGAGTGCAATAGCTTCAGAGTTGGAGGGGTTGGAGAATGGCTTCTCTGCTAACTCAGCAATGTCAAATCTGCTAGAGTGTAACAGAGAGGTTGCATTAAGTCTGTTGACTTCGCCATTCTCCCTCTCAACAATAAAGTTATGAGAAGTTTCATCAAACCTCCACCAGATTATTTCTTTTCTAGGCATAAGAGACTGACCGGGAATCTTGTCCTCTTTCTTAGTATCCAGCAGAGTCTCCAGTTTCCTTTTACGCTTCTTCTTTTCATCATTCAGTGAATCTGAGTTGAGACCTAGAAGTCTAGCTGTCTGGTCCAATGTTCCTCTAGGTAAATCAAGAAATTGATCTCTTGTGAGGGAACAAGAGATCCATCAACATAGGTAATGTTGACAGAGTCTTCATCACACGAGACTTCGCTCAAAGTTGTGCAGTTGATGAGCTTGGTCTTGATTACCTTGAACTCCTCAAGAGAGAGATGTTGAGAAGGCTGAGGGGATGGTTTGGATGGTTGTTGGGTAGGTTGAGGTTTAGAGGTTCTGGAAGTGTTTTTGGTTGGAGGATGGGAAGTTTATGTGGTTGGGGTGATGAAATGGATGTGGGCAAAAATGTGGGTTCAGGGGTGAAGGGTTTGGTTTTGATGGTGAAAGGTAGGGGTGAGGGTGAGGGTTGTGGTTGGGTGGTTGCAGTGAAGGTCATCCCCTTTACCCTTCTGTACATCTTTTTTCTCTTTCCCAACCAGATGTCAGCCTTGATTTCACTGAAAATCCGTTGGAGTGTCTTCTCAGACATGGACCCACTTGCCTTCAGAGAAGCCATGGGCCCGAAGATAGTCTTTCATCCAGGCCTTTTCACTGAGCTTCCTTGTTATAGTGACCCTAGCTTCTTCCTCCTTTTTCTTCTTCTCCTTTGTCTTTTTCTCTTGCAGACTTTCTTCTTTCTTTCTCCATTTGATCCTGCTCTTTGTTGTAGAGCCAGAGGATCGTCTCATCACTGTGTGGAGAGAGTTCTTGAAGATTAAAACCTCTGGAGATTAGGAAACTTATCCTTTCTCTCCTCAGCTGCAATTCAACTTCCTTCTGTTCTTCTTTTTCTTTCTCCAAGGCCAACCTGGCTTCTTCTTCAAGTTTCAGCCGGGTTGCCTTCTCCAGATCCACCAACTCGTCTAGTGGTAGCAGGAGTGTTTCTTCATTTGCAGCTCCCATTTGGATAAACTGGTCAATGATCTCTTTCCTTCTCTTATTGTTGACATCCTCCTGATTGGCTGCAGTTGCTTTTGTACTAGCAGCTAGCAACTTTTCAGTTGGAAGTCTTCCTTTCTTCTTTATTTTCGCAATCTTCTCCTCTTCCTGATGTTCTTCCGCAATCATCTTTCTTTTCCCTTCATCTTTTCAAGATCCTGACTGTGGTGGTTCTTGGAGAATGGATTCTGAGAGAGGCAGAGATGGTGTCTGGGATGGAGGTAGATTCAGAAAGTCCTCGCTGTTCACCTCAGATGCCATTTCAAGGATTGCATTTATGATGATTAGTTCCTCGGACAATTTAAACAGTCCTTCCGCAGCTTCCATTTCAGCTTCGGAAGATTCAGCTTGTTCTTCCGAGGCTCTAACTTCAGCTTTGGAAATTGGAGGAGATGCGGATTCTGTCCCAACTGTTTTAGTTGCTAGGCCATCAGTCCCCATTTTCCATTCAAAATGAATCTTAGGTTCCATGTGGACCTTAGGTTGACCAACTCCTTCCATAGTGGTAGAAGGTGCAGTAAGCCTCTGAAGCTCTTTAGCTCCAAAGTAGAGCATTGCAGCATCTGGACTTGGCTGATTAGAATAGGATCTCAACAGAACCTAGTGAAGTGTCTGTAGAGATCTCTGAGCATATTTGGTTCGATTTGAAGTACAACTTGAGATGGCTCAGACAAAGTGATGACAAGAGTAGAAGATGTTGAGGTTGAAGTTTGAGACTGCAGGTCCTTAAGTGTTTGTCTCTGAACATTCTCGCCCTTTTTGGTAGCATCATCTTGAGAGCTAGATGAGCTAGAGGAAGAAGTCAATGAGACTTGAATAGGTACATGCCTAACAAATCTCTCGGTCTGTTTCTCAGCTAGTTGAGCCTTGAGATTGCCAATCTCAAGTTGTTGAGTGGCGGACCTTTCTTCTAAAGTCCTAACCAAAGATTCAAGGTTTGAGACTTTAGATAGAAGGTCTTTAATGAGGAGTTGCATGCTTCCCTTATCTTTTTAAAAAAAATCATGGGGAGATGAGGTAACATACCTTGTATGTTCATCCTCACCACCAGATGTGGTTTCTTGGCACCCTGATTTCCCGTGCATAATAATGTCTCTTTCAGAGTCATCAAAAGGCTCGGTTGCTGCAGATTCAGTTTGAGATATGTTACCACTATCCATAAGGTCCATTGAGGCACTTACTATAGTGGCAGCTGAATCTGCATGAGTCCCCTTCACATCAGTGGGACTCACCTCAGTTATGGGTTGCTGATGGGGGCTAGAGATAAGGGATTTCTCTAGGCTCTGTTGATCTTGAGGAGGGTGTTGTAGATCAACATCATTGCCGTGGAGAGATGTTATCTCTTCATTAGTTTTGAAGAGAAGGTCAGTAAAAGATAGGGAAGTTAAGCCTACTGACCCAGGACCTTGGTCAATGTCTACAGGCATTGAGCCTTTGGTGGGGCTGTCCCTAGTTGGCTGCTCAAAGAGTGTAAATACTCATCCTAAGGGCTGTTGGTTTGGGTGTCGGGCTCCTGGGTTTGAGACTGAGGAGACTCAAAACCCATATTGAGGTCAAAGGAAAAGGATGAAGAGACCTCAAACTGAGTAGGAGCCCATGTTTCCACTCTAGTCTTTTTGGATTGAACATGAGGGGCTTGTTCAATCAGAGTAGATTGAACAAGGGTTCGTTTGGGGCGTCTTTGGTATGAGATGGTGATGGGTGGAGAAGGCAGTGGTGGCACTGTGATGGAGGTTGTCGGTGTGGGTTCATCACCTATAGGGTGAACAGGGATGTCACCAGGAGCTATGCGCTCAATCATACCTGGAAGTAGAGAAGTGTACCTTCCAGTAAAGTGTAACACCCGGTTATTTTTAAAAGCCAAGATAAAAAGAATAAGAGCAAGAAAGGCAATAAGGTCCAAGTGGAGGGACCAAAAGTGTCCAAAAGGACAAAAATCTTTGAAAAGTTGGTGTAAAGGTGGGCATGGCCGCCCACCCTCATTTCACATCATCATCTTCTTTGGTTTTAGAGAGAGAGAGCAGAGGAACTCTCGGTTTTGAAGAAGAAGAAGAAGAAGAAATAGAATTCAAGGTAAGAATTCGCGGTTTTTATGTGTTTATGACGGGTTTTAGCCCGGTTATGTGATTATGTGCTTATGTGTTGTGGTTGTGCTCGTGTGTATGTGTTTGGATGTTATTTCTAGGTGTTTTGAACTCTTTGCAAGCGAGTTAAAAGGAAGAACACCCAAGTTGCACCAGGTGAGTTTTAGACCCCGGTTTTTACATGTTTTAAACTATCTTTGGGGCTGAAAACGTATTAAAATGATTTTTACGAGTTTATGTGTGAATACCCGTATGTATGGTGTATGTTGGATGTTAGTTCTGGATGGTTTACAGGCTACTCATGTTTAGAATAGCCACATTATGCTTAGAACATATTGGTTCGATGATTAGGATGGAAAATATCCTAGAAACATGTTTTACAGAATGCTCATGCGCCTAGATAAGTATTCATACATCTAAAAGTGTCTTAAAAAGAATTAAGTGTAAGTCATGCGCCTAAACAGTAGCTCATGCGCCCAAAATTTGCCTTAGAAATGTTTAAGTTCAGCCCATGCGCCTGAACAGTGGCCCATGCGCCTGAACAGTGGCCCATGCGCCTAGAAATATTAGCCGGATGACCAAGTGTAGGGCCATGCGCCGCAATAGTGCCCATGCGCCCAAGTGGCCCATGCGCCTAAGTGTTCATGCGTCTGAATAGTATCCATGCGCCTAGATTGGGCTGAAATTTACTAAGTGTTCAGACGTCCAGGAATCCCCATGCGCCTGAACAGTACCCATGCGTCTGAAAGTGGCCCATGCGCCTAAGCGTTCCCCACGCGCCTGAATAGTGTCCATGCGCCTGCATAGTGTCCATGCGCTTGCATAGTGCCCATGCGCCTAGGACTTAGAATATTTTTCTGATTTTTAGGGAAAATGTGTAAAGTAGGCTTTGACTTGGGAAATCCCCGGGGACTATAAGTTGACTTTTGGGGTCATAGATAGTATGATGGGCATGTTATGATGATTTTATGCATGATGTATGTTATGTATGTATGATGCCCTGTGATGATGTATGTATGGTATGTTATGTTATGTTCCTATTATGATGAATGTTTATCTTTCCATGGCTTTACGCGTTATGTTAATGAGTGAAGCGAAAGTATTATGTAACGTAAAGTGAAAGATAATGAAAGAGGAACATGATGAATGAATGCATGCATCAACGAACGAATGAATGTAAAAAGTCTTGCAAGCAAATGTATGGAGGTTCACACCCAATGAAGGGTGTTAGCTCAACTGTGTGCGGGTTAGCTACCCCGGAAGGATGCACACTGGGGTCCAATCCTTGTGATTGACCACACGTATGGGATCCTTGCCGCTTGCCCCAGGTACTGGAGTCAGCTTCGTGCATAATGTTCGGGGTCTATGAAAGACCTCAGGCCAAGTAACCAGCTTCGCCCACAATGTTTGGGGTATAGCATATGGCATTGATCCGGAATGAAACGAAAATATGAACGGTGAATGTACTTGCCTCAGGTACTGGAGTCAACTTCGTGCACAATGTTCGGGGTCTATGATAGACCTTAGGCCCAGTATCCAGCTTCGTGCACAATGTTCGGGGTATTGTACATGTCACAAGATGTAATGAATGAACGATGGCTAACGAACGAATGAAAGATAATAACGATGTTATCTATATGTACGTATGATGTATGATCACGAACGAATGAAACGTATAGTATGGGCTCTGTAAAGAAATAAATAACGATTTATGTATGTTTTATTATTAAAACTAGAACTCACTTAGCGACACTGACTTTTATACGTTTTTAGTTGGCAGGTAAACATTGCTGAGGATGGCACGAGGCGGCTACTCAGCTCTTTTGGATGGCATCTATTTAATTAAGGCTTTTGTGATGTAATACAACGATATAATTTTGTAACCGATAAATGATGCATTATTTTGCAAAAGTATTTAGGATGAAATGAAATGCCATGTGGTTTATGTTTTCCGCTGCAATGTTTTGATGAATAAATGTAAAGTATATGTTTTACGTGTGATGAATCACCAGCTGTAAGCGTCCCGGGAACGGGGCCTTACAAGTTGGTATCAGAGCCAAAGTTTAAGTGAAATGGGTAAATTTTCAAAATAAACCTAAACTTAAACTGAGAATGGGACGGAATGGGAATGGGATGCCAATCTGAGTAGCTGCGTGCCATCAGGTATTTTCGTAATGTTAACCGTTTATGTGCGCATGGTATGTGGTTATGTGTTGTATGTAGATTTAAATACTAATGTAGTCAGGACAGGTAATGCTCGGGGTATGAAGAGTAAAATGAGCGGCTAATCACAACTGGCCACTGTAATTAGGGACTTACTATACTTGACATAAACTGGGTTGTTCCCTTGAATGATCGTGTTGGTGTTTGAATCTTTCAGTATGAGTTAGAGGATGGCTGGTGGTAGATCGTCTAAAGCTTCACGTGGTGGTGGACATGGTGTCGAACCAAGGGTTATGAGGGGAAGGCCTAGGGCCGAAAAGGTGGTTCATGAAGAACCAGAACCCCTCATCCGGAGACCGGAGATGAGAGTGCTAACCTAAGATCCTCAGTGAAGGAGGCGGTTGTGGAAGAAGTGCACCAAGTCATGCAGACGATCCTACCGTCTGTGGTGACCGAACTGATAAAGGCAGTTAGAGAGGGAGAGAGAAAGGAAAGGAGTAGACCTACGGGCGAAGGAAGACAACCCGAGACTGAGATGGTTCCGTCCGATGATGAGGACGAGGAAGAAGAGCCTGCACCGGAGGCGATCCGAGGCTGCAAGTACGGGGTGTTTATGAGATGCAAACCCCCTACTTTCGATGGGAACGACACTGCCGCTGCTGCTCACCGGTGGGTGAGGGAAATGGAGCGGTACTTGATATCAGCGAGTGCTGAGAAGACAAGAAGGTTAAGTTCGCTACCCACTCATTCGTAGACTCGGCTCTATGCTGGTGGGACAATATAGTCCAAGCCGAGGGTAGTCAGGCGATCGGGAGAATGAGATGGTCGGAGTTGAAAAAGTTGGTGATCGAGGAGTTTTGTCCTCACCAGGAAATGGACAAAGTTGAGAGAGAGTTTCTGCAACTAGAGGCGGGAACTATGACACACCAAGAGTACACCACAAAATTCAATGAAATGGCACGACTGGTGCCCGATCAGGTGACACCACTATCATGAAAGATTAAGAGATATATCCAGGGACTGCCGGCAGATATCCGTAAGCATATGATCACCGCCCGGCCAGGCACTTTTAGGTCGGTGGTTGATTTGGCTGGTAGACTATATGATGAGCGTGAGGTGGTGGTGGCTGAGGAGAAGAAGACGAGTAGGGATGGGAGAAACTAGAATGGGAAACGGTTTGGACGTGGTAGAGCCACTCCAAACAATAAGGTGGTGAGGGTAGGTGACCGACGTGTGGTCACAGCTGGTGCTAGGTTGGAGAAGTGTGGCAAGTGCGGGAAGGAGCACGGTGGCGAGTGCGGATGGGGTCGAATATTTGTTTCAAGTGTGGGAAGCCTGGTCCTATGGCTAGAGACTGTGGAGGTGTGAAGTGTTTCAACTGTGGGGGAAGTGGTCACATGAGTAGGGAGTGTAAGAAGCCAAGGGCCGAGAGTTCCGGGGTGAAGAAGGCCGGAGGAGAAGGGCAGAAGGCGAGCACCCGAGTTTTCACGATGACTCGGGAGGAGGCTAGGACAGATCCCGACGTGGTGTCAGGTATGTTTCTAGTAAACCAAACTCTTGCATCTGTGTTGTTTGATCTCGGTGCTAGTAGGAGTTTCATTTCTGCTGCCTTTGGTGCTAAGTTTCCCAATAAGAGTAGATGTACCGGTGAGCCATTCGATGTAGAAACTGCTATTGGTAAGTCCACTAGAATTACTGAGGTAGTAGAGGACTGTGCCATAGAACTAGAAGGCCATAGGTTTGCTACTAGGTTACACGTGATACCCCTGGGTGGATTTGATGTAGTACTAGGGATGGACTGGTTAGCAACCTATGAGGCAAACATCGTGTGTCGTAAGAAGATGATCCGATTGACAACGCCTGATGGAAATGAGGTGACGGTTTATGGTGATCATGTCACGACAATCCCAAGGGTGATTTCGATGGCGGTGGCGGGAAAGTGCGTGAGACACGGATGTAGTGCCTATTTGGCATACATATAAGATGCGGATGTGTCGGTGCCGCAATATCTGAAGTACCAGTGGTGCGCGACTTTCCGGATGTATTCCCGGAAGATTTACCTGATGTGCCACCAGACCGCGAGGCTGAATTCCAAATCGATCTGATAGCCGGTGCCCAACCCGTTGCCAAAGCATCGTATCGGTTAGCTCCCACGGAAATGAAAGAATTAATGGAGCAGTTACAAGAACCATGGGGTGCTCCGGTATTATTTGTGAAGAAGAAAGACGGTAGTATGAGGATATGTATTGACTATCGAGAGCTGAACAAGTTGACAGTGAAAAACCAATACCCCCTACCAAGAATAGACGATCTGTTTGATCAGCTCCACGGTGCCAGTTGGTTTTCGAGGATAGATCTTCGATCTGGTTACCATCAGCTGAAAGTGAAGGAGCAGGACATTCCTAAAACATCTTTTCGCACGTGCTACGATCACTATGAGTTCCTCGTTATGTCGTTTGGTTTGACCAATACGCCAACTGCTTTTATGGATCTGATGAATCGAGTGTGTCGGCCAATGCTGGATAAATCGGTGATTGTGTTTATTGATGATATTCTGATTTATTCGAAGAGTGAGATTGAGCATGCCTGTCACATTTGGGAGGTTCTGGAGACATTAAGAAGGGAGAAGTTGTATGCAAAATTCTCCAAGTGCGCGTTTTGGTTACGCGAAGTTCAGTTCTTGGATGTGAATCCCGATGGGATTATGGTGGACCCGGCTAAGGCAGAGGCAGTGATGCAATGGAAGTCTCCAAAGACGCCATCCGAGATTCGTAGTTTCTTGGGTTTGGCGGGCTACTATAGGAGATTTATCCAAGACTTCTCTAAGATTGCTTCTCCACTGACTAAGTTGACCCGGAAGGATGTAAAGTATGTATGGGGTCAAGCTCAGGAGAAGGCATTCGAGAATTGAAGGCGAGGTTGACTCAAGCTCCTGTCTTGTCGTTACCCGATGGAAGTGAAGATTTGGTGGTGTATTCAGACGCTTCTTACTCGGGGTTGGGGTGTGTGTTAATTCAAAGAGGAAAAGTTATAGCTTACGCATCCCGACAGCTGAAGGTTCATGAGGTCAACTACCCTACTCATAACTTGGAACTAGCGGCCATGGTCTTTGTACTAAAGATTTGGAGGCACTATCTGTATGGAACGAAGTGCACCATCTTCACCGACCAGAAGAGCTTGAAGTACTTCTTCGAGTAGAAGGATCTGAACATGAGGCAGAGGCAATGGTTGGAGCTTATCAAGGATTATGATTGTGAGATCCATTACCATCCGGGCAAAGCTAACGTGGTGGCTGATGCTCTTAGCCGGAAGGAGAGGCCCGAACCAATTCGGGTGAAAGCATACCAATTAATCATGACCTCTGATGTAATGAAGCAAGTCAAGGAGTTTCAGGATGAGTCATTAAAGTAAGATCATCTAAACTCTGAAAGAATGAGAGGTCTGGTTAGGGAATTGAGTGAAAACACACTTGGTTTTAAAACTCGATTTGGACGGGTGTGGATTCCTCGTTTTGGGAATCTACGGGTAAAGATTTTGGATGAAGCCCACAAGACTCGATACTCCATTCATCCTGGTGCCACAAAGATGTACCAAGACATGAAGAAGGATTATTGGTGGTCGGGTATGAAGCATGACGTGGTGGAGTATGTGAGCAAATGCCTTACTTGTTTGCAAGTGAAGGCGTAACATCAAAAGCCGTATGGGAAGATCCAACCTTTGGATATACCGGAATGGAAGTGGGAGCACATCACCATGGATTTCATTACAAAGCTACCACGTACTCCGAAAGGATACGATGCCATATGGGTGATTGTTGACCGCTTGACGAAGAGTGCTCACTTCCTACCGATCCGCGAGACATATTCATCCTAGAGGTTGGTTGACCTGTTCATCAAGGAGGTTGTAACTCGTTATGGTGTATCGGTGTCCATTGTGTCTGATCGTGACACCCGGTTTACGTCTAAATTCTGGAAGAAATTCCACGATGTCATGGGAACGAGGTTACATATTAGCACGGCTTATCATCCCCAAACTGATGGTTAGTCAGAGAGGACCATTCAGACGTTGGAGGACATGCTTCGGGCATGTGTAATCGATTTTGGTGGAAATTGGGATAACCAATTACCGTTAGCCAAATTCTCATACAATAATAGTTATCATGCCAGTATTGGTATGCCACCATACGAGATGCTATATGGTAGGAGATGCAGAACACCCGTATGTTGGGGTGATATTGGTCAAAAGGAGTTGGGGAGCGTCAAGGTAATCGAGGCTACGACTGAGAAGCTTGAAAATATTAAAGCCTTCATGAAGGCAGCTAAAGATAGACAGAAGTCGTATGCCGATAAACGACGTAGGCCAATTGAGTTCCAGGTGGGTGACCGGGTCATGTTGAAGGTCTCACCTTGGAAAGGAATTATCCGGTTCAGGAAACGAGGTAAGCTAAGCTCGAGGTACATAGGACCTTTCTGAATTATTGCTCGAGTAGGAGAGGTGGCCTACAGATTGGAGTTACCAGATGAGTTAAGTGGAATTCACCCGACATTCCATGTATCTCATTTGAGAAAATGCATAGCTGATGAAGGCATGATTGTTCCACTGAAAGACATTGAAGTTGATGAAAGGCTCAATTATGTGGAGCAACCAGTGGCAATCATCGATCGTAAAGAAAGAAGGCTGAGAAATAAAGTGGTTCCTCTTGTGCGTGTACAATGGAAGCACAGGAAGGGATCCGAGTCTACGTGGGAGACTGAGGAGGAGATGAGGCAACATTATCCTCATCTGTTCGAGGAATAACAGGTTTCGGGGATGAAACCTTTACAAGGGGGTAGACTTGTAACACCCGGTTATTTTTAAAAGCCAAGATAAAAAGAATAAAATCAAGAAAGGCAATAAGGTACAAGTGGAGAGACCAAAAGTGTCCAAAAGGACAAAAATCTTTGAAAAGTTGGTGTAAAGGTGGGCATGGCCACCCACCCTCATTTCACCTCATCATCTTCTTTGGTTTTAGAGAGAGAGAGCAGAGGAACTCTTGGTTTTGAAGAAGAAGAAGAAGAAGAAATCGAATTCAAGGTAAGAATTCGCGTTTTTTATGTGTTTATGACGGGGTTTTAGCCCGGTTATGTGATTATGTGCTTATGTGTTGTGTTTGTGCCCGTGTGTATGTGTTTGGATGTTATTTCTAGGTGTTTTGAACTCTTTGCAAGCGGGTTAAAAGGAAGAACACCCAAGTTGGACCAGGTGAGTTCTAGACCCCAGTTTTTACATGTTTTAAACTATCTTTGGGGCTGAAAACGTATTAAAATGAGTTTTACGAGTTTATGTGTGAATACCCGTATGTATGGTGTATGTTGGATGTTAGTTCTGGATGCTTTACAGGCTACTCATGTTTAGAATAGCCACATTATGCTTAGAACATATTGGTTCGATGATTAGGATGGAAAATATCCTAGAAACATGTTTTACAGAATGCTCATGCGCCTAGATAAGTATTCATACGTCTGAAAGTGCCTTAGAAAGAATTAAGTCTAAGTCATGTGCCTAAATAGTAGCTCATGTGCCCAAAATTTGCCTTAGAAATGTTTAAGTTCAGCCCATGCGCCTGAACAGTGGCCCATGCGCCTATAAATATTAGTCGGATGACCAAGTGTAGGGCCATGCGCCCCAATAGTGCCCATGCGCCCAAGTGGCCCATGCGCCTAAGTGTTCATGCGTCTGAATAGTATCCATGCGCCTAGATTGGGCTGAAATTTACTAAGTGTTCAGACGTCCAGGAATCCCCATGCGCCTGAACAGTACCCATGCGCCTGAAAGTGGCCCATGCGCCTAAGCGTTCCCCACACGCCTGAATAGTGTCCATCCGCCTGCATAGTGCCCATGCGCCTAGGACTTAGAATATTTTTCTGATTTTTAGGGAAAATGTGTAAAGTAGGCTTTGACTTGGGAAATCCCCGGGGGACTATAAGTTGACTTTTGGGGTCATAGATAGTATGATAGGCATGTTATGATGATGATGATGATGATGATGATGTTGCATGATTATGCATGTTGTATGTTATGTATGTATGATGCCCTATGATGATGTATGTATGGTATGTTATGTTATGTTCCTATGATGATGAATGTTTATCTTTCCATGGCTTTACGCGTTATGTTAATGAATGAACCGAAAGTATTATGTAACGTAAAGTGAAAGATAATGATAGAGGAACATGATGAATGAATGCGTGCGTTAACGAATGAATGAACGTAAAAAGTCTTGCAAGCAAATGTATGGAGGTTCACACCCAATGAAGGGTGTTAGCTCAACTGTGTGCGGGTTAGCTACCCCGGAAGGATGCACACTGGGGTCCAATCCTTGTGATTGACCACACGTATGGGATCCTTGCCGCTTGCCCCAGGTACTGGAGTCAGCTTCGTGCACAATGTTCGGGGTCTATGAAAGACCTCAGGCCAAGTAACCAGCTTCGTGCACAAAGTTCGGGGTATAGCATTGATCCGGAATGAAACGAAAATATGAACGGTGAATGTACTTGCCTCAGGTACTGGAGTCAACTTCGTGCACAATGTTCGGGGTCTATGATAGACCTTAGGCCCAGTATCCAGCTTCGTGCACAATGTTCGGGGTATTGTACATGTCACAAGATGTAATGAATGAACGATGGCTAACGAACGAAATGAAAGATAATAACGATGTTATCTATATGTACGTATGATGTATGATCACGAACGAATGAAATGTATAGTATGGGCTCTGTAAAGAAATAAATAATGATTCATGTATGTTTTATTATTAAAACTAGAACTCACTCAGCGATGCTGACTTTTATATGTTTTCAGTTGGCAGGTAAACGTTGCTGAGGATGGCACGAGGCGGCTACTCAGCTCTTTTGGATGGCATCTATTAATTAAGGCTTTTGTGATGTAATACAACAATATAATTTTGTAACCGACAAATGATGCATTATTTTGCAAAAGTTTTTAGGATGAAATGAAATGCCATGTGGTTTATGTTTTCCGCTGCAATGTTTTGATGAATAAATGTAAAGTATATATTTTACGTGTGATGAATCACCAGCTGTAAGCGTCCCGGGAATGGGGCCTTACATAAAGTTGGTGGACACCTTCTTCAAAGTCTTGAAGATGGTAGGCCTCATGTGAGGGATAGTCAGAGCAGCTGCATAGACAAGCATACTCTGGTCCAACTCACAGTTGATTATATGTTGATTGAATCGGGGATACATAAAGAATGTCTCCCTTTGAAGATTCCCAATCAGATTGGTGAAGACAAATCTTGAGTAATTGAATCGCAGGCCTCTAACTAGTCCATGAACTAAGCATCCTAGTTCATATGGGATTTGATCCCATCCCCCAGACTTGTTTGACAGGCAGTGGAGAACAACGTGCAGGAGGAACTTCCAGTAGTAGGGGAAGTTGAACTTGTAGACTGTCGACCTGCTTATGTCTCCACCATATCCCATTAGGATGTAAGTGCTATCTAAATCTTCTTTGGGGAATTCAGTAGGAGCTCCTTTATCATGAAGCTCTAAATGCTCCCTGATGAGTTGTTCAGTGATGATCGATTCCTCTCCACAAATGCTGGACCTTAGTACACGAATCCCATTTAGGGTTTCAGCTTGACCATTGCCCCAAAATTCAATCATTTGGTTCGAGTAAACAGTGGGGTTAACGGTAAGTGCTGTGTAGTAAGATGATTGGATGAGAAAGGAGATGATTTCAGAGAAGTCAGTATCTCTTGAAGAATCAAGAAGTGCGACTTGGTTGTGCTGAGGGTTGAGCTAGGGTAAAGTTGGAGTGGAGAAAATTTCTAGGGCAGTAGAAATTGAAAGTAAGAAGATGAATTGAGTAGTCGGGATCATTTAAAAGAGGGTGGGAATGCAGTAATGGGGTTTAGGATAAGGTGATGTGATGTTTTAGTGGAAGAAATGACAGTGGCGGTAAGGTTAAAATCAGTTAAATAATCCAATATCATTAACAAAATCTTTGCTTTTTTATAGTGTGGGGTCCAAGAGATTTCCGTTACATAGTAAAATCTCTCTTCCGAATATAAAACATCTCTGAAGGTAATTTGTCTTTCGAAGGCAATTCTTACTTCCGAAGCAAAAGTTTTGCTTCCGAAGGTTAGATTGCTTTCCGAATGGAGAGTGCGTAAACCTCGGAAGTAGATATGATATGCAATCAATTGCTTCTTCCGAGACCAAAAACTCTTTGGAGAAGAAAATGATCCTTTGAGAAATTATGCTTCGGAAGATATAAAAATAACTTCCGAGGGTTAATTTCTCTTCGGAAGAAATTTACACTTAGAAAATTTCAGAAGACCTTTTGTAACATGGCTTAAATTGTATTGACATAAGACATTACATATTAAAAAGGTTTTCAAAAGAGGTGATCTAATCAATGTTTATCATCCGAATATCTGTTATGAGATACTTAAATCTTTGTTCATCAAAAGCTTTGGTGAACAAATGAGCATATTGTTCATTTGAGTCAACTTTGATTAGTTTAATTAGATTTTTCTCATAAATATCTCTAATGAAATGGTACCTGATATCAATATGCTTTGTCTTGGAATGCTTCACTAGAATCTTAGTAATGGAGATAGCATTGTTATTGTCAATATGGATAGGAGTACTCATAAAGTTGAATCCATAGTCTAACATCTGATTCTAAATCCATAGCAGTTGAGCACAGCAGCTAGCAGCAGCAATGTATTCAGCTTCAGCAGTTGATGTAGAGACACAAGATTGCTTCTTGCATTGCCATGAGATGATCCTTCCACCAAGAAATTGACATCCTCCTGATGTGGATTTCTTGTCAATGTTGCAGCCGCCATAGTCACTGTCAGAGTATCCATAGAGATTGAAATCCTTGTTTCTGGGATACCAGAGACCTAGTTTGGGTGCTCCTTTGAGGTATCTAAGGATTCTCTTAACAGCAGCTAGATGAGACACCTTTGGAGCAGCCTGATATCTTGCACAGATACAGGTAGCAAACATGATATCAGGTCTACTGGCTGTAAGATACATCAGAGAACCAATAATTGCCCTATAGTGATGTTGATCAGTATCCTCCCCCTCAAGGCCAGGACAAAGATTATGGTTTCTGGGTATGGGTGTCTTGACATGCTTACAATCTTTCATCTCAAATCTTTCTAAGATGTCAGAAACATACTTAGATTGATTAATGAAAAACCCTTCCTTCATTTGCTTCACCTGAATTCCAAGGAAAACGTCCATTTTTCCCATGGAACTCATCTCAAACTTTTTCTTCATAATGCTTTCAAAGTCCTTACATATTTGGTCATTTGACAAACCAAATATGATGTCATCAACATAGACTTGAACAAGCAAAATGTCCTTTCCAGACTTTCTGATGAAGAGAGTCTTATCAATGGTATCTCTAGTGTAGCCATTCTTCAGAAGAAACTGAGACAAAGTCTCATACCACAGCCTAGGTGTTTGGTGCAGCCCATATAGAGCTTTATCCAATTTGCACACATAGTTAGGGTGCTGTGGGTCTTTAAATCCTGGAGGTTGGCACATATAGACTTCCCTATCTATATCCCCATATAGAAAGGCACACTTGACATCAAGCTGGTAAATAGTGAAGTCCTTGGATGCAACATAAGCAAGGAAGATCCTAAATGCCTCAAGTCTTGCAACAGGTGCAAAGACATCAGTATAATTGATTCCTTCCTCTTGGGTGTATCCTTGAACTACAAGTGTTGCATTGTTCTTGATGATTAAGCCTCTATCATCTCTCTTGTTTCTAAAAATCCATTTAGTGCCTATAGGCAATTGACCAGATGGTAGTTAACATAGGTTCCATACCTTCTGTCTCTTGAATTAAAGCAGCTCCTCTTGCATCGATTCAAGCCAGCTACTATCTTTCAAGGCATCTTCCACCTTCTTGGGTTCCATCTGGGATAAGAAGCATGAATACAAGAAGACATTCCCATGATGAGTCTGCCCTCTTGTTCTCACACCTTCAGAGACATCCTCTATGATGTTCTCAGTTGGATGAGTGATATAAATCCTAAGATGAGGAATCACTTCCGGCTGCAGAGATAGATCCAGATTGGACATATTCTGCTCAGGAACTGGTACACTCTGTCCACCTGTTGTTTCAAAGTCATTCAATGAGGACTGATTGAATGAATGAAAAACATCATCAATGGTTAGCTGTGAGGTAGTAGTAACAGTTGCCTATTCCTTCAAATACTACTTCCCTCTGCCTGGTGTTGTGGTGGATCACCTGATGAGTTTTAAGGCTCAGCAAGTGATTCACTTGTTGAAGCTTCACTATTCCTTGATATGGTTAAACTATCAGATCTGTGAATGGTGGAAACTTTATTTATTGCAGCTCTTGGAGAACTTAGAAGATGTCTGGGTAGCTCAAACAGTTGATCATCAACAACAGTATCAGCATCATTTTAAGCACCTGTTCCAGCTGAAACATTCTCACAAGATGGTTTAGAATATTTTGGAGACAATTCTAAATCAAAGATATGATCAGGGCCATTCCCCCTAACACAAGGCGTGTGCTCATTAACAACTATATTGGATGACTCCTCAAATTGTTGATTCTTAATGTTGTATACTCTATAAGCTTTGGAGCTAGAAGAGTATCCAAAAAAGATAGCATCATCCACTTTTCAGAAAATTTTGCTAAATTGTCTTTTGTGTTAAGTATGGTACACCTGCTGCCAAAGGACCTTAGAAAGCCAATGAACGGTGGCCTCTTTTTTCATAGCTCATAAGGGGTTTTTCCATGGGGCTTAACTACAAGAACTCTGTTCTGCATATAGCATGCAGTGCTGACTGCCTCTACCCAGAATGTTAGAGGCAGTTTTGAATTAGCTAACATAGTTCGAGCAGCCTCAATAAGTGTCCTGTTCCTCCTCTCAGCAACACCATATTGTTGAGGAGTTCTGGTTGCACTGTATTGTCTGGCAATCCCTTTTGAGTTACAGAATAAGTCAAGAATGAAGTTCTTAAACTCAGTCCCTTGATCACTTCTAATTATTTTAACCTTGTGATCAATTTGATTTTCTATTTTAAGAATAAAAGATTTTAATGTTTCAGTAGTTTCATCTTTAGTTCTTAAAAAGAATACCCATATGAATCTTGTAAAATCATCAACTATCACAAGGCAGTATGATCTCCTTCCAATGCTCATTATACTAGTAGGACCAAAAAGATCCATGTGCAATAAGTGTAATGGAGTAGTGATAGAGTTAACACATTTGGATTTGTGAGATGTCCTGTGTTGTTTCCCTTTCAGACATGCAACACAGTTATTTTTGTAGAAAAACTCCTTTTTAGGCAAACCATTTACCAAGTTATTTTTAGCCAATTTATTCATTGTCTTAAAATTTACATGACACATACGTTTATCCCATAGTGTTGACTCATCACTATCAGCTTTGGAAAGAAAGCATGATACTTCATGCATTGGGGAAGCATTGTTCATATCCAGCTTGTACATATCCCCTTTCCTGGGAGAGCTAAGAAGCACCAATTCCGGAGGAATTGTCATCCCTAGTTTGAGGATAATGCACTCATGTTTTGTGAAAAGCATTTGATGCTTTTGATCACAGAATTGAAAAACACTTAACAGATTATGTTCAAGTTGTTTGACAAAGTGAACTTTGTCAACTTTTAATTTACCATTGGATATACTCCCTCTGCCAGAAATATATCCTCTGGCCTCACCTCCAAATTGGAT
Source organism: Flaveria trinervia (assembly GCA_025506515.1). Classification (NCBI taxonomy): domain Eukaryota; kingdom Viridiplantae; phylum Streptophyta; class Magnoliopsida; order Asterales; family Asteraceae; genus Flaveria; species Flaveria trinervia. The sequence continues at coordinate 85,178,457 of CM046447.1, forward strand.
AGGACCTCCATCATAGTGTTGAAACTGTTGAAGGAGAGATCTATTCCCTGTCATGTGCCTGGAGCATCCACTGTCCACAATCTAGACATTGTTGTTCTTGTCATATGGATGTCCCTGCACATAAGATGAGATTGTTAGTTTTGTTTGGAAGCCCAAGCCTTGCCTGTCTTAGGTTCTTCCAGAGATAATGAAATAATTGAACCAAATGTTATGCATGGGGGTTCAATAGAGGTCTTTGAAGAAGAGGTTTGGGCTGCAACATCTTCCTTGATCTTCTAGTCCACCTTTTGGTTGATCTTGGAGGATGAGCTTGTTGAAGCTTTTGCAGTATGGCCTTCTTCCGAAGCTTCTTTCTTTTCGGAAGAAGCCTTCACCACCTTTTCTTCCAAAGCAATCTTCTTCTGGGATGGTTTCAAGGGAGCTTTCTTGTTCTTCCGAACCGTAGTAGCTTTTGCTTCTGAAGCCATTTTCCCTTCAAAAGAAAGAGTTTCTTCTGAAAGCAACCTTGCTTCCGAAACTAGCTTTCCATTCTTCATCACTTGAACCGTTTGAAAAGGTCTGAGTGGGAAACCTTCCCTGACTCCTTCTTTTCTAACATTATTTGCATAATGTGTGCTTGCAGGATTGTAGTAACAATCTTTTGCGATGTGGTTTTGCAGGCCACACATTATGCATGCAATGTTAGTCTTTTGGGAATGTGAGGGTTGCTGTGTCTTGGGCTTCTTCTCTTCATCAGCAACTTTTCCCTTCAACTTCTGATCCTTTGGCAGGACAGGAGAGCTGGTATTACACTCTTTTCTTGAATCAGAAGTACCTAACACTTGGAATCCAGCTGAGATAAAGACACCTTTGTGCTTTGGGTCAATCTTCAGCTTGGACACAACCACCTTCTTGTTAGTTCTTCTAGCAGCTTTAACTCTGCCTCTTCTGGCCTTAATGGTTAGGATTTGATCTTCACAGGAGGAGATGGGTACTTCTACTTGTTCCTTCCCTGTGGTGGCCACTATTGTTGCTTCATCCTTCAACTCTGATGAGGAAGGGTCAGCAGTTGGAACCTCTTGCTCCTCAGTATCACATCTAGGTTGTCTAACAGTCTCATAAGAGTGTAGTGGAGCAATTTCATTAGTTCCCAACCCTCCTTTGTTCTGATAATAGAGTTTGGAGTGGGAGGATGATGCAAGAATAGCTTGGAAGTTCTGCTCAGAAATAGCATGTTTCCTGGCCTGAGCCTCAGCAGTGACAAGCTGGGCTTGAGCCTCAGAAAATTTGGATATCAGATCCTTGATTTGAGTCTTGTAGTTGGTGTGTTCATGTTTTAAAACAGACACAGTTTTCTCTAACTCCTCAATTTTCTTTTGATAGTAAGATTCAACTCTCTTAAAATCAGATTTTAAAATATTTAAAGACTCAATATCAGATCTGATTTCCATATTGTAGTCCTGATAAAGTTTAACTTTAGCTATACAGGCTGGAGTACAGAGATGTTCATATACCTGAGTATCGTCTGTTCCGGCCATGAGAGCTTAAGCAGGAGTCACATCCTGTACCATGAAGCTCCAGTCAACTTCTTGAGCTATTGCAGCTGTTTCGGTTGACTTTTCAGCGAGCTTTGAGGTTGAGGGATGTGTGGAGGCCTGTGGGGTTCCTGGATTGGTTTTGGGAGCCTTACATTCCCTTGCAAAGTGACCTAGTTGGTTACATTTGTAACACTTTGCCTTGGTCTTGTCAAACCCGAATTTGCTAGTTGTTGGGTTTTGAGGGAATTGCCTTCCAGTTCTCTTAAACAACTTCTTCGCTATATAAGTTAAAAGAGCCATCTGTTGGACAATGTCCATGTACTCTACATTGTCTGGACTGAAACACTCAAGATCATCAAAGCAATATGGAAAATCTCCAGAGTGTCCATTTCCTGAGACAAAGGCATAACTTTCCTGAAAGGAATTGTGTTGAGCCTGTTAAGACCTTGGAGTCTTAGGGAACGTGATGTATGGTCCAGAAGAGCAGGATGGCTACTGGTACGTCAGGTAATGCTGAGGTTGTGGGGGTAATGAGCCTTCAACAACCATTAAAGTGTTGCTAGCAGGAAGACTCATGGGTCTGCTTGTTTGGTGGCCCTTCTTACTCTCCATCTCTAGGCGATATGCATCGAGGATGCCATAGAGTTCAGTCATGGTGAGAGTGTTCAAGTTCTCTGTCCTCTTGATAGAGACACAGTAGAATGTCCACTCGTTTGGAAAAGCACTCATGAACTTTCTAGTAAGATCTCTAAGTTCGGGAGTGATCTTCACAGACTGAAGAGAGGAGATAAGATCCATGTACCTGAAGTACTGCTCGCTGAGAGTCTCTCCAGCAATGTGAGTGAAGTTCTCAAACTGATGGTTCGGCATGTCCTTCTTTGAGTCGTTGGAGCTTGAGTACATCTAAGCAAGTGCATCAAACAATTCTTTGGCAGTCTTGCAATGCTCGAACCCCACCATGATGGAGTTCGGTATTGCAGTCATAAGAATGGTCATAGCATTGCTGTTGATGTCCATCTTCTTTTGATCTTCGCTAGAATAGTCCTTAACAGCCTTTTCTATCATGGCACTGTTTCCACCAGGTGATGCCACCTTTGGCTTATATGGGCCATTGACAATGGAGTTCCACATCTTGCTGTCTTGGTATCTGATGAGTCTTCCATTCTCCTGCTCCAAGACTTGTAATTTTCAGGAGTAATGATAGGAGCCTTTGTCATGGTTCCCATCTCTACCTCGGACTTGTTAAGGGCCATTTTAAGTGAGTGAGTTGTAGGGATGAATGAAAAACAAGTTGATTTGGATGGTTAGATCACGCAATCAAGAGCCTGAGAAGCTCTTATACCAATTGTAGGATCGGTTAAGGTCACTTAACACTTAGCTTTTCTCTCAAACTCACTTAGAACAACACTCGGATAAAGATAGAGTCAATAAGAGTTGATCACAATATAGCAAGTAATAAGGAACACAAGAAGTAATTTTCAAGGTACTTTTATATATTACTTCTCAACTCAAGTATTACAAGACTCTTACAAGCAGTATGGAATGAGTTACAATGAGAACCTATATATAATACTACCTACAGCCGGATATACTTTGATACCAGCTGGGATCCTATAACTAAAGCCTATACTACAAGACTATAGTTAAGGTATCTCGGATAAAGTCTTATCTCACATTTGGTAGTCAGGACATGTCCCTGACTTACCTTTTGTCACCAACTAAAGTTGGTAATATGTACTATCATAGAAAGGTAAGAGTGGAATAAGTATGGTCAACTACATGGCTCTTTGAGAAACGCCATACAATATCAGAGGTCTACAACGGAGTGTCAGAGACAATACTTATGTCCATTGGTTCATAGCAGTGTCTTCCGAAGGTTAGTGGCTTCGGAAGAACAAGTACTTCCGAAGCCACTTATATTTCGGAAGAGACTGCTTCTTCTAATGCTTGAGAACTTCTTCTTTCCTTCATACTTTGGAAGTAGTCTTCTGAATGCTCTTCTAAGACTTGATCTTCGAAAGCATGCTCTTAACTTCAGAAGTAGAATTCTGTCTTCGGAAGTTGATCTCTCACTTTGTTTTCGAAGAACTCTACATCCTTCAGAAGTTCCATGCTAAGCTTCGGAAGCCTTTGCATGTAGCACCAAAAAATTATCTAAGTGATTTGGTTTTGGTTGCACCAGCCTTCTTCTTGATTTAACAAAATGTTGACAATAACTTGACAAAAGATCTTGACGTTGTTCACAACCACCATCCTCTAATAGTGTACTTTTCATTGACTTCACGCAATACTTTCACAACATGCGTACTTATCTCACCAAAGTTGAGTCTGCAAGTGAAGTTAATTCGCCAACTGCTACCACTGATGGCGTATTTGAGGACGAGGTTGATTATGATGAGGACAATTCTGATTATGACATCGAAGGGTCTGACGAAGATATTGAAGTATATGAGGGTGACTCTGATTAGGTTTATATATGTTAGGATTTGTGTACTTATTTATTTATATAAAACATTGTATTTTATGTTGTAGTAGAACAGTTTTTTCTTATTTTAACATTATGTTTTAAATCTTATATTTCAAGATAGTATATCATTGTGGATTGTTTTCACATACCTTATGACTGATATCATGAGTCATGTAGGTGATGGCGCAGGGGATCCACTACTTCCTCCATTTGGCAGTCCTGGAAATCATGCATTGGACGGTAATTGCTACTATAATTTATTTATTTACTATGTTTATTCAATTATTTAATATATAATGCAACTAAAGAATTTTTATTGTAATTATACGTAAGTCTTCTTGAAAAATAAGGGACAAGGTGAAAAAAAAAAAATTACAGCAATAGCTTGCTAAAAAGGGGGGACCTTTATCTCTCCCCTTTGATAGAGCTGCCACGTATACTCCTGTTGGTGAACTTAATGATATGTTTGTTCGCGAGGTGAGAATATACATGGAAGCTAATTTTCCTTTTAATGTTTGTTCGTATGAAACTCTTTCAGATGCTCAGAAAAATGCTTTGGAAGAGAATATGGTGGTAAATTTTTTATAAGTTATATGTTTGTTATTCATTTTTACACAACTAACTTTTTTTGTTTAACTTAAATGTAGGGATGCTTTGACTTTGATGAGATTTTGTGAAATCGTGAGTGCACTCAGATAGAGGGTGGAATCCGTTCGGTGTTTCTCAAACGATTTAGAGATTGAAAAATGTGGCAAAAATACACATTGATCGTGTTGGAGCCTACAATAATGTATGAACAGGCAAGGGTCAACCCTCCAACAAGAATGAATCATGAAAACTGGAGGAAAACCATTGACTACTTTATGAGTGACGCATATAGAAATGCGTCAAATTCACATAAAACAAATCGTCAACAACAAAGATATACAAACAGTGGGGGGGAGTGCTTCATACAATAGTTATAGTTATAAGATGTTAATGATTTAAATTTATACATTATGTATTACATATTAATTTATATTTAATATATATATACTTTTTAAAAACAGACTAGAGACGTTTCATGATACTCATACCGGTAAAGATGAGACATTTAATAGCGAGGTAGCATAACAACAATATGTAAGTATTTCTAGAAAGTATAATTTTCAATTATATAAAAATATGTGTGTATAAATATGTTTATATATTTTTGTGAATTAATACAGAATCAATTAAAGGAATGGGTTGATGAGCTAAGCCAAACCCAAAATGAAGTGGTTCATCAATGCTAAATGAGGTTGATATTTTTTAGTCAGTGTTGAGACAACATCGTGGACATACTAGGGGGATTGGGCGTAAACCATCATCATCTAATGGGACGACATCTTTTGTTCATGATCACGAACAAACTCTTCAATCATTTACACAGGTAAGTGGTTTTAGGTTATTATGTCTCTTTATCGCTAAACGGGTCAAAATGGGTGCAAACAACATGATTTGAATTTAAACGGGTTAAAAAGACTTGGTTGTGTTAAGTGCATCATAGTGGGTTTAGGTTATTATGACTTCTTATCGCTAAAATACACTTTAATTATCTAAGTTTAGCTTAAGCAGGTTAAAATAGGTGCAAACAACATGATTTGAGTTTAAATGGGTCAAAATGTCTTAAAGTTGGATGTCTTGAGTGTATCATAGTGGGTTTAGCTTATTATGACTTTTTATCGCTAGAGTAGACTTTAATTATCTAAGTTTAGCTTAAACGGGTCAAAATGGCTGCAAACAATATGATTTGAGTTTAAACAGGTCAAAATGGCTTAAAGTTGGATGTCTTAAGTCCATCATATTGGGTTTAAGTTATTATGACTTTTTATCGATAAAATAAATTTTAATTATCTAAATTTAGCTTAAACGGGTCAAAATGGGTGCAAACGACATGATTTGAGTTTATGCGGGTCAAAATGCCTTAAAGTTGGATGTCTTGAATGCATCATAGTTGTATTTAGGTTATTATGACTTTATATCACTAAAATAGACTTTAATTATCTAAATTTAGCTTAAACAGGTCAAAATAGGTGCAAACAACATTATTTGAGTTTAAAAGGGTTAAAATAACTTAAAGTTGGATATCTTGAGTGCATTATTGTAAGGCCCTGTTCCCGAAACACTTACACCTGATCAATCATTGTATGTAAAACATAAAGTGTACATTTAAATTTTACTAAACATTGCAAAGGAATAACTTAAAACCATTTCATATATAAATAATTGCTTTTGCAAACTAATACAACTTTGTTAATTTTTAGAAAACATCATTTGTTCGCATTAAAATGCAAAAACATCCTCATTATACAAAATGGATACCATCCAAAATAAGCCAAGTAGCTGCCCCGTGCATCCTCAATAACATTTACCTGCCAACTGAAAACACATAAAAGTTAGTGTTTCTGAGTGAGTTCTAGTTTTATAAAATAAAATACTTTTACTTCCTTTTAAAAACATTATTTACTTCAATATGTGATCACGCATTATACGTACAAATGGATCAAATTATTATTATCTTTCATCATCATTCGTTATCTTTTCTTTCATTCAATGTACGACATCATTATCATTCGTTCTCATTTGTTAAATTTCTTACCCTACATTTCATTTATTCATAATTACCTTTCACTTTTCATTCCAGACCAATGCCAAAAGCTATACCCCAAACGTAGGCATGAAGCGTGTACAAGGCCGAAGTCTATAAATTGAACCCTTGTAACCCCCATATATTTTTCTTTCAAGCCAACGATAGAAGAAAAGAAATAAAGTCCAAAGTCGAGGGACCAAACCTGCCAAAACGCGAGAAAGTTCGGAAGAGAAGGAGAATAAGAGGGGAGGGCAACCCACACGCTCCCCACATCTCCAAAATTCTGCAACATATAGAGAAAGAAGAGAGAAAAGGGAGAAAAGAAGAAAAAGGCTTGATTCGAGTGGGTTCGAGCTCGAAAATCATCATGTAGCGGGTCCAAACGAAGCTCTACTTCTCGGTGTTGATTGTGTGAGTTCTAGGACCCCGCTTTTACATGTTTTTGAATGATTTGGGGCTGGAACACATCTGAAAATCGGGTTTTGGTGTGTGTGTGTATGTTTGACCCGTTTATGTATGTGTGGGTATGTGTATGATTCGTTTGGGTATTGCTTTTGAGCTTCTGTGTGCTTGAATGGTGTTGTGGTATGCATCCCTAAGGTTTAGGATGGTTGATTTAAGCTTAGAATGGGTTTAGATGAGCTTGGAGGTCAAAATGGCGGATTGGGTTCAGGGGTGAGCTGCATTTTGCACAGCTAGGGCTATGCGACCGATTGGCATGCCAGTCATGCGACTGGGGCCATACGCATGCGAGTCGTGCGATCGAAGGTCAATACCATGTGAGACGTACGACTGGGCCCATACGCCTGCCAGTCGTGCGACTGAAGTTCAATCGCGTGGGGAGTCATGAGACTGAGAGTTCATCCGTATTAGTTCCATTCGCATGGAACTCATCTGCATTGGGTTCATCCGTATTAGGTCCATTCGCATGGGTGTCCATTCCCATAGGTGTTCATCCGCATTGGTCCACTCGCATGATTTTCAGTCGGTTGGAAGGCCATGCGACTAAAGGGTGTCCATACACCCAAGTAGGGCTTGTGCACTTGGGGAAAACGTAGTTTATGTTCTGACTTTCGAGGGAAAGGCATATGTAAGTTGTGATGTGGGAAGCTCCCGTAAGTTCATGTAAGATGACTTTTGAGGTCTTAAAGGTTATATTGGGCATGGCGATGGTGTTGCATGTTTATGCAAGTTATGTATGTATGATGTTGCCATGTATGATGATGACTGTGTATGTTTTGTTTCTTATTATGATGTATGTTTATCTTTCCTGTGGCTTTACGTATTACGTTAATGAATGATATGAAAGTTTTATGTAACATAAAGTGAAAGATAATGAAAGAGGTACATAAAGGAAGAATGCATGCATTAATAAATGATTAAAGTAAAGAAAGTCTTGCAAGCAATTGAAAGGTGTTAGCCCAAGGGTGTGCGGGTTCGCTACCTCGGGAGGATGCACATCGGGTTCTTTCTTTGTGATCGACCATTAGTATAGAACCTCTACCGCTTACCCCTGGTACTGCGGCACCATGTATAGCTGTCTATTTATAGACTCGGCCCAGTAGCCATATAGTTTGGGGTGTAGCACATGGTATTGGTACGGAAGATATGAAAAGTGAAAGAAAGAACGAATAATGAAGATAATAATGATATTATCTATGTGTACGTATGTTGCGTGATCACATGAATGTAAAGTACGGTATTAACGAAGAAAAGTATGTTTTATTACAAAACTAAAACTCACTCAGCAACGCTGACTTTGATGTCTTTCCAGTTGGCAGGTAATGATTGCTGAGGATGGCATGAGGTCGCTAGTCAGCTCTTTTGGGATGGCATCCATTTATTTAATGCTTTTGTGATGTAATGCAACAATGTATTTTGTAACTGATTAACGATGTATTATTTTGCAAAAGCTATTATATTGAAATGGAATGTTTGTTTAAATGTTTTCCGCTGTGACATTTTTATGTAATATGATGAAAATATATGTTTTATGTGCAATGATTTACTAGCTGTAAGCGTCCCGGGAACGGGGCCTTACAAGTTGGTATCAAAGCCAAAGTTTAAGTGAAATGGGTAAAATTTCAAAATAAACCTTAACTTAAACTGAGAATGGAACTGAAAGGGAAGGATGCTAGTCTAAGTAGCTGCGTGCCATCAGGTATTTTCGTAATGTTAACCGGTATTATGTGCACATGGTATGTGGTTATGTGTTGTTTGTAGATTTAAATACTGATGTAGTCAGGATAGGTAATGCTCGGGGTGTGAAGAGTAAAGTAAGTTGCTAATCACAACTGGCCACTGTAATTAGGGACTTACTATACTTGACATAAACTGAGCTGTTCCCTTGAATGACCATGCTGGTGGTTGAATCTTTCAGTGTGCGTGTGAATGGCGGGTGGTAGATCTTAGAAATCTTCACGGGGTGGAGGTCATGGTGCTGAACCGGGACCTAAGAGGGCAAGACCCAGAATGGAAAAGGTGGTTCACAAAGAACCAGAGGCCCCTCATCCGAGGGTGGTGACGAGAGCGCCAATCTAAGTTCCTTAGTAAAGGAGGCTGTTGTAGAAGAAGTTCATCAGGTCATGCAGACGATCTTACCGTCTATAGTGACTGAAGTTATCAAGGCTGTACGAGAAGGGGAAAGAAAGGAGAGAAACAAGTCCTTGGGAGGACGGGAGAAACCGGAGCCGGAAACGGTTCTCTCTGATGATGAAGAAGAGGAAGAAGAAGAGCCCGTGCAGGAGGTGGCACGAGGCTGTAACTACGGGGCATTTATGAGATGCAAGCCCCCTACTTTTGATGGTAACGGCACTGCTGCTGCTGCTCACCGGTGGGTGAGGGAAATAGAGGTTGTTCTTGATATCAGCGAGTGCCGGGAGGACCAGAAGGTGAAGTTTGCTACCCACTCATTTGTAGACTCGGCCTTGTGTTGGTGGGACAATATTGTCTAAGCCGAGGGTAGCCGGGCGATAGGGAGGATGAGGTGGGAGGAGTTGAAGAAGATGGTGATTGAGGAGTTCTGTCCTCATAGGAGATGGATAAGATAGAGAGAGTTCCTGTAGCGGGAGGCGGGAACCATGACACACCAGCAGTACACTACCAAATTCAATGAAATGGCATGGCTAGTGCCGGATCAGGTACCGCCTCTGTCTCGAAAAATCAAGGGGTACATTCAGGGCTTGCTGGTGGATATTCACAGGCATATGATCGCCGCCCGGCCAAGCACGTTTAGGTCAACTGTCGATTTGGCGGGGAGATAATATGATGAACGGGAGGTGGTGGTGACCGAGGTGAGCAAGAAGGGTGGTGGTGATCGGATCTGGAATGGGAAAAGGTTTGGTTGGGGTGATGCCTCGATGGGTAACAAAAAGGCACTAGTGGATGACCGCGGTGGGGCCACATCGAGTGCGGGGTCAAAGAGGTGTGGCAAGTGTGGAAGGGAGCATGCGGGAGAATGTTGGTTGGGGTTGAATGTGTGCTTCAAATGTGGGAAGATGGGGCATATCGCAAAGGATTGCCTTGCGGGCAGATGTTTCAACTGTGGGGAGAGTGGTCATATGAGTAAAGACTGTAAGAAGCCGAGGGCTGAGGGTTCCGGGGTAAAGAAGACGGGAAGTGAAGGACTGAGGGCAAGTGCCAGGGCATTCGCTATGACACAGGAGGAGGCTAGGACGGACCCTGATGTTGTGTCCGATACGTTTCTACTGAACCAAACTTTAGCTTCTGTGTTATTTGATTTGGGTGCCAGTATAAGTTTTATTTCTGCTGCTTTCTATGCTAAGCTGCCTGTTAGTAGTAGACATGTTGACGTGCCCTTTGATGTAGAAACTGCCATAGGTAAGTCTACTAGGATCTCTGAGATAATAGAGAACTGTGATGTGGAGCTAGAAGGTCATAAGTTTCCTGTTAGACCGTTCGTGATGACCTTAGCTGGTTTCGATTTGGTTCTTGGGATGGATTGGTTAGCGGACTTCAAGGTGAACATTATGTGTCACACGAAGATGATTCGTTTGATAGCGCCTGACAGGAGTTTGGTAACTATTTATGGGGTTCGGGTCATGACGATCTCGAAAGTAATCTCAATGGCGATGGTGGGAAAGTGTATGAGGCGTGGATGTAGTGCCTACTTGGCTTATGTAAAGGATGTGGATACGCCAACACCACAACTATCCGATGTACCAGTTATGTGTGACTTTCCAAACATGTTTCCAAAAGACTTACTAGGAGTGCCACCTGACAGAGAGATTGAGTTTCAGATTGATCTGACACTGGGTGCCCAACTTGTTGCCAAGGCACCGTATCGGTTGGCTCTGACAGAGATGAAAGAATTGATGGAGCAGTTGCAAGAGCTACTTGATAAGGGGTTTATTAGACCGAGTATCTCTCCTTGGGGTGCTCCGGCCTTGTTTTTGAAGAAGAAAGACGGTAGTATGAGGATGTGCATCGACTACCGTGAGCTGAACAAGTTAACGGTGAAGAACCGATAGCCCTTACCGAAAATAGATGATTGCTTGATCAGATTCAAGGTGCCAGTTGGTTTTCAAGGATAGATCTTCGATCTGGCTATCATCAGCTGAAGGTGAAAGAGCAGGATATTCCAAAAACAGCTTTCCGCACACGTTATGGTCACTATGAGTTTCTAGTCATGTCTTTTGGTTTGACCAATGCGCCAACTGCTTTTATGGATTTGATGAATCGAGTATGTCGGCCGATGTTGGATAAATCAGTGATCGTGTTGATTGATGATATCCTGATTTATTCAAAGAATGAAGCGCAACATGCTCGTCACATTCGGGAGGTTCTGGAGACGCTGAAAAAAGAGAAGTTGTACGCCAAGTTCTCCAAGTGCGTGTTCCGGTTGTGCGAGGTTCAATTCATGGGTCATGTGGTAAATCCCAATAGGATTATGGTGGACCCGTAAAATGTGGAGGCAGTGATGCAATGGAAGTCTCCAAAGACGCTATCCGAGATTCGTAGCTTCTTGGGTTTGGCGGGCTACTATAGAAGATTTATCCAAGACTTCTCTAAGATCGCTTCTCCACTCACCAAGTTGACCTGAAAAGATGTAAACTTTGTATGGGGTCAAGCTCAAGAGAAGGCGTTCGAAGAATTGAAGACGAGATTGACTCAAGCTCCTGTTCTGTCATTACCCAATGGAAGTGAAGATCTGGTGGTTTATTCTGATGCTTCTTATTCGGGGTTGGGGTGTGTGCTAATGCAGAGAGGAAAGGTTATAGCTTATGCATCCCGACAGTTGAAGGTTCATGAGGTCAATTATCCTACTCATGACTTGGAGCTAGCAGCCGTGGTCTTTGCACTAAAGATTTGGAGGCACTATCTTTACAGGACAAAATGCACCATTTTCACTGACCACAAGAGCTTGAAGTACTTTTTTAAGCAGAAAGATATGAACATGAGGCAGAGACAATGGTTGGAGCTTATAAGGACTATGATTGTGAGATCCATTTCAATCCGGGCAAAGCCAACGTGGTGGCTGATGCCCTTAGACGAAAAGAGAGGCCCGAGCCGATTCGGGTGAAGGCCTATCAACTGATCATGACCGCGGATGTAATGAAGCAAGTCAAAGAGTTTTAAGATGAGGCACTGAAAGAAGACCATCTTAACTCTGAGAGAATGAGAGGTCTGGTCGCACAATTGGGTGGAAACACGCTTGGTGTTAGAACTCGATTCGGGAGGATGTGGATTCCTCGTTTTGGAGATCTACGAGTGAAGATCATGGATGAAGCTCACAAGACTCGATACTCTATACATCCTGGTGCCATGAAAATGTACCAAGATATGATGAAAGATTTTTGGTGGCCGAGTATGAAGCGCAACGTGGTGGAGTATGTGAGTAAATGCCTTACTTGTCTATAGGTGAAGGCTGAGCATCAGAAGCCGTATGGGAAGATCCAACCTTTGGATAAACCGGAATGGAAGTGGGAGCACATCATCATGGATTTCATTACAAAGCTACCACGTACTTCGAAAGGATATGATGCTATATGGGTGATTGTTGACCGCTTGACGAAGAGTGCTCACTTCCTACCGATCCGCGAGACATATTCATCTGAGAGGTTGGCTAATCTGTTTATCAGGGAAATTGTAACTCGTCATGGTGTGCCGATGTCTATTGTGTTTGATCATGACACTTGGTTTACCTCCAAATTCTGGAAGAAATTCCACGATGCCATGGGGACGAGGTTACATATTAGCACGACTTATCTTCCCCAGACTGATTGTCAGTCCGAAAGGACCATTCAGACATTGGAGGACATACTTCGGGCATGTGTGATTGATTTTGGGGGAAGTTGGGTTGACCATTTACCGTTAGCCGAATTCTCATACAGCAACAGCTATCATGCCAGCATCAATATGCCACCTTAAGAGATGCTATATGGTCGGAGATGCAGAACACCCGTCTGTTGGGCTGATATTGGTTAGAAAGAGTTAGGGAGCATTGAGGTAATCGAGGCTATGACTGAGAAGCTTGAAAAGATCAAGGCCTTCATGCAGGCAACCAAAGATAGACAAATGCCGTATGCTGATAAACGACACCGACCGATCAGGTTCCAGGTGGGTGACTGGGTTATGTTGAAGGTCTCACCTTGGAAGGGCATTATCCAATTTAGAAAGCGGGGCAAGTTGAGCCAAAGGTATATAGGCCCTTTCCGAATCATCGCTCAAGTAGGAGAGGTGGCCTATAGACTGGAGTTACCGGATAAGTTAAGTGGGATTCACCCGAGCAATAATCGATTATTAAGAGAAGCGGCTGAGTAATAAAGTGGTTCCTCTTGTGCGTGTACAGTGGAAGCACAGGAAGGGATTCGAGTCAACGTGGGAGACTGAGGAAAAAATGAGACAACATTACCCACGTTTGTTCGAGGAATAATAGGTTTCGGGGACGAAACCTATTTAAGGGGGATGGATTTGTAATGCCTGGATATTTTTCTTTGAAGCCAACGAAAGAAGAAAGTAAATAAAGTCCAAAGTCGAGTGACCAAACTTGCCAACATGCAGGAAAGTTCGAAAGAGAAGGAGAATAAGAGGGGAGGGCAACCCACACCCTCCCCACATCTCCAAAATGCTGCAACATAGAGAGAAAGAAAAGAGAAAAGGAGAAAAGAAGAAAAAGGCTTGATTCAAGTGGGTTCGAGCTCGAAAATCATCATGTAGCGGGTCCAAACGAAGCTCTACTTCTCGGTGTTGATTGTGTGAGTTCTACGACCCCTCTTTTACACGTTTTTGAATGATTTGGGGCTGGAACACATCTGAAAATCAGGTTTGGTGTGTGTGTGTGTGTTTGACATATTTATGTATGTGTGGGTATGTGTATGATTCATTTGGGTCTTGCTTTTGAGCTTATGTGTGCTTGAATGGTGTTGTGGTATGCATCCCTAAGGCTTAGGATGGTTGATTTAAGCTTAGGATGGGTTTAGATGTGCTTGGACGTCGAAAATGGCAGATTGGGTTAGGGGGTGAGCTACATTCTGCACAGCTAGGGCTATGCGACCGAATGGTATGCCAGTCGTGCGACTGGGGCCATACGCATTCCAGTCGTGCGATCAAAGGTCAATCGCATGTGAGACATACGACTGAGGCCCATACGCCTGCTAGTCATGCGACTGAAGGTCAATCACATGGGTAGTCATGTGACTGAGAGTTCATCCACATTAGTTTCATTCGCGTGGAACTGATCTGCATTGGGTTCGTCCCCATTAGGTCCATTCACATGAGTGTCCATTCGCATAGGTGTTCATCCACGTTGGTCCATTCACATGATTTTCAGTCGGCTGGGAGGCCATGCAACTGAAGGGTGTCCATACACCCAAGTAGGGCTTGTGCACTCAGGAAAAACGTAGTTTATGTTCTGACTTTCAGGGGAAAGTGCAGATGTAAGTTGTGACGTGGGAAGCTCCTGTAAGTTCATGTAAGATGACTTTTAAGGTCTTAGAGGTTATATTAGGCATGACGATGGTGTTGCATGTTTATGCATCTTATGTATGTATGATGTTGCCCTGTATGATGATAACTGTGTATGTTATGTTCCTTATTATGATGTATGTTTATCTTTCCTGTGGCTTTACGTGTTACGTTAATGAATGAAATGAAAGTATTATGTAACGTAACGTGAAATAATGAAAGAGGAACATAAAGGAAGAATGCATGAACTAATAAATGATTAAAGTAAAGAAAGTCTTGCAAGCAATTGAATGGAAGGGACACACCTCTAAAAGGTGTTAGCCCAACGGTGTGCGGGTTAGCTACCCCGGGAGAATGCATATCGGGGTCTTTCTTTGTGATCGACCATTTGTATTGAACCTCTACCGCTTACCACTGGTACTGCGGCACCATGTATAGCTGTCTATTTATAGACTTCGGCCCAGTAGCCATATAGTTTAGGGTGTAGCAAATGGTATTGGTACGGAAGATATGAAAAGTGAAAGAAAGAACAAATAATGAAGATATAATGATATTATCTATGTGTACGTATGTTGCGTGATCGCTTGAATGTAAAGTATGGTTTTAACGAAAAAAAGTATGTTTTATTACAAAACTAGAACTCACTCAACAACGCTGACTTTGATGTGTTTCCAGTTGGCAGGTAATGATTGCTGAGGATGGCACGAGGTGGCTACTCAACTCTTTTGGGATGACATCCATTTATTTAATGCTTTTGTGATGTAATGCAATAATGTATGTTGTAACTAATTAACGATGTATTATTTTGCAAAAGCTATTATATTGAAATGGAATGTTTTGTTTAAATGTTTTCCGCTGTGACATTTTTAGGTAATATGATAAAAATATATGTTTTATGTGCAATGATTTACCAGCTGTAAGCGTCCCGGGAATAGGGCCTTACACCCCTAACATTGTGCACATAGCCTGACACCAGTAGCAAGGCAAGCGACAAAGATCCCATTCGTTTGGTCAGTCACAAAGACTAAACCCCTGTGTGTATCCTTGTGGGTTAGCTAAACCACACACAGTTGAGTTAAGACATTTTAGAGTTGTGCACCTCCTTTATGGGTTAGCTAAACCACAAAGTCTTTTATTTGCTTGAAAGACTTTTCATTCCATCATTCATTAATGCATGCATTCATTCTTTCTTTATGTTCCACTTTTCATTCATCATTAATTTCCACTTTCATTACATAATACTTTATGTTCATTGATATTAACATACCACGCAAAGCAACAGAAATACATATAATAAGGAACATGAAGAAACATACATAACATCATCATAAACATCACATAAAGCATCATACATGATTATATAATCAACTTACATCACCCCCGGGAATGTCCCAAGTTATAGCCTAAAATTTCTTTTTTCCCAAAATTTCAGAAAACTTTCTAAGTCTTTAGGCGCATGAGCCCTATGCAGGCGCATGGGCACTATATAGGCACATGACCTTTCAAGCGCATGGGAACACTTAGGCGCATGGGAAATGTTTGGGCGCATGGGCACTATTTGGGCGCATGACCTAACACTTAGTCATTTTAAGCATTTTCTAGGCGCATGGGCATTATGCAAGCGCATGAGTACCTGAGCGCATAGAATACTTAGTCAAATTCACCCTAAATCTAGGCACATGAGTACTATTTGGGCGCATGGTTTTTGGGCGTTTGAGTAGTTGGGCGCATGAGAATACTTAGTAAATTCAGGCATAATCCTAGGCGCATAGATACTATTTGGGCGCATGAACTTCAGGCGTATGGGACATAGACGCATGGCAACTAACTTTAACTAACAGTTATCATAATTCAGTCCCAAATTTCATTCTAACATGTTCTAAGCTTACTTCTAACATTCTAAGCAACATATCATGCATACAAACATAATCATAACATCATAATCACCCAAAACATACCCCACCCACATACACATTTATTCAAACATACATACATACATACATACATACATACATACATACATACAACATACATACATACATACATACATACATGCATACATGCATACATACATACATACATACATACATACATACATACATACATACACATACATACATACATACATACATACATACGTACGTACGTACGTAAATACATACATACATACATACATACATACATACATACATACATACATACATACATCATACATACATACATACATACATACATACGTACATACATACATACATACGTACATACGTACATACATATGTACCTACATACGTACATACATACGTTGAATTAAAATGCATGTTTCTAAGGCTTAAAATGCATGATTTAAGCTTAGAATATGTTTGAACATGATTGGAGACTGATGGTCATGTGGCTGAAGGCCATGCGACTAAAGTCAATGCAAATGACAACTTTTTTCATCCACATTACCCAATGCGGATGAACCACATACTAATGCGGATGACCCTCTTAGTCTAACTCATCCGCATTTGCTAATGCGGATGAGCAAGAGGAAATGCGGATGAAAGTTGTCCGACTGGAAGAAATTGCGGATGAACATTAAGAAATGCGGATGAACAATAAGAAATGATGATGAACAATAAGAAATGCGGATGAACAATAAGAAATGTAGATGAACAATAGGAAATGCGGGTGAAGACATAATTTATTTTCTGAATTTCGAGGAAAATGCAGATGTAGGTTTTGACTTGGGAGGTTCCCGAGGGTTCATGTAAGCTGACTTTTAAGGTCATAGATGATGTGATGGGTGATGCATGATTGATGCTTATGCATGATTGATGTGTGATTGATGATGTATGATGATTATGTATGATATGTTTTCTTATGTTCCTTATTACGTACTATGATATGACTTTACGTGGTGTGATACTGTTAACGAACGTAAAGTATAATCTTAACAAAGCAAAAGATTTAAGATAATGGAAGTGGAACATAATGAATGAACGGATAAAAAGCCTTGCAAGCAACTGGAAGGAGGTTCACAACTCATTCAGAGTTGTTAGCTCAACTATGTATGTCTACAGCATGCATTTTGGCTAACTCATAAGGGTTCATACACACAGTAAGAGTTCAGTCTAGGTGACTGCTCCAAAACATACGTTTTCCAAATTACTGTCTTATACAACGTTCGATCTTGGCAAACCCATAAGAGTTCACACACAGGAGGAGTCTATCCTGGTGAGCACTCTATATGTGCATTACGAGGTCCTTGTCACTTAACTCTAGAGGAATTTCTTGGTGCTGTAGAGGGGAGGGTTAAGTACATGATAGGACCTGGATATAAGTGAAAGATAATAAATGTACGAAAAGTACAAAATGTGTGAAATGTACGAAACGAACGATGATGAAGATAATAATGATTATCTTGATGTACGTATGATGTGTGATCATGTGCGATAGTAATGAAAATGTTTTAATGAATGGAAGGTAATGCAATGTTTTTATAAAACTAGAACTCACTTAGCAATGCTGACTTTTTATGCATTTTCCAGTTGGCAGGTGAGCATTACTGAGGATGGCACAGGGTAGCTACTTGGCATTTTTGGATGGCATTCTTTTGTATACCATTTTTGTATCGTAATACGAACGAACTAAATTTTGTAATGAAAGATGAATTATTTTGCACAAGTGTTTATTTAAAGGAAATGAAATGTTTGTTTAAAGTGTTTCCGCTGCACAATTTTAGTAAAGTTAATGTAATTATATGTTTTATGTGTGATGATTGACCAGTTGTGAGCATCCTGGGAACGGGGCCTTACAAGTTGGTATCAGAGCCAAAGTTTAAGTGAAACGGGTAAATTTTCAAGATAAACCTGAACTTAAACTGAAAATGGCATGGAAAGGGAAGGGATGCCAGTCTGAGTAGTTGCGTGCCATCATGTATATTCGTAAACTGGTATTATGTGCGCATGTTATGTGGTTTATGTGCCTTTAGTAATTTAGATACTGATGTAGTCAGGATACGAAATGCTTGGGGTATGAAGAGTAAAGTAAGTGGCTAATCACAACTGGCCACTGTGATTAGGGACTTACTATACTTGACATAAACTGAGCTATTTCCTTGAATGACCGTGTTAGTGTTTGAACCTTATAGTGTGTTAGAGGATGGCCGGTGGTAGATCATAAATTCTTTCTGTTCTGTCGTGCGAATAAGACTGTGCGACTGAGATCTAGTCGTGCGAATGAGCGGTGCGACTGAGATCTAGTCGTGTGAATGACCTCATAACTATGACTTGAACAGGCGAATGGGCTTATACGTATGTAAACTCATTCGTGTATATCAGTTGTGCGACTGAACTCATACGCATCATTCAGTCGTGCGGTTTAGCCATTCGCACTACTCAGTCGTGCGACTGAAGTTCATCAATCTGTCCATTCACATGACAGACTGCTATTCAATTCAAATTCAAGTTTTGACCAATTCTTATGATTAGACGTTGTGTTTTGATTCATTGGACTCACAATCATTCTATTTACCACCTAATAACATTAATTTCAATCATTTGCTTAGTTTGATTAGGTTATTTAGCCAAACTAGTCTCGGTTATTGGTTTGGACCTAATTGGTCAATTTTGGAATCAAATTTAATGAAATACGAGTGGATTGCGCTGCATTATACCTGTATAATCAGTGGAAATCGTCAATACACAAGAATCAATGGTATAAAAGTCTCAAACAAAAATTTGGGTAGAGTAATGACGTGTCGTGCGAATTAGGGCGAATTTGGGGGTGATGAATGACTGCGAACGACTACCCCACTATTTGTACTAGGGTTCCCTTCAGTCGTGCGACTGAGCCCAGTCTCACAATTTGTTCGTGCGACTGAAGATCAGTTGTGTGACTGGCACAGTCGGTCTCCTTTAGTCGTGCGACTAGAGGTCAGTCGTACGGCTGTGTCATTTGGTCACCTTCATTCATGTGATTCGCACATTTTAGGTGTCCAATCGTGTGACTTTAGTTATACTGATGGTCCAATCACACATATGTCTCATACGTGTGGGTTAATGGTGCGATTGGGCACATTCATATCCTTCAATCATACGACCGGTCCATGCTCATGGTCCAGTCGTACAAATGAGTCATATTCATGGTTTTTGACTTTAAGACCATTTTACATTTTACACCCCTTTTAACTTATGAATAAACGTTATGAGCATTTGATCATCTCAGACATGATCATTCTACCTAGATAAACCTTTGATCACCTCAGACGTGATCCTTTTAAAACATTATGTCACCTTAGACGTGGCCCATTTTTGTTTGAAAGCACTTGTGGTCACCCCAGATGTGACCTTTTAGATGATAAGGTTCCTTATCAACTTCCATGACATAGTCCGATACTAAACAAACTGAATTGACAACCTTTGTACATAAATAACAGAGATAATTACTGAAACTCAAAACTAAGACATGTTTTTGTGAGGGTTAACTCCTAAGAAGTAGTTCTAAGGAATAATTTTTCTGAGAGAGCAACTTTAATCATTTAATTCATACATGGACCAATTCAATTTGGAATCATACATGATACTTAAATCATTCAGGACACATATTTAATTCTTTGATACTCTATTCTTGTTTTCATTTGGAGTCATTTAGCAAATTTGGTAAATCATACTAGTACTCTTAGGTCCCCACACCAATTTGAACTTTCAAGAATTGTAGCCACAATGATTGTCAGTATACTTGTCCTCTTAAATCCATACACAAACTTTCGACTCAGATTGGTGATATTTTAAGGTTTGTTTATTTCAACAAGCATTTGTGGATCCCACACTTATATGGTAATCAACATTCCTCGGGAGATTTTTGAGCGGTCTCAGGGTAGTATTCAAGAAGAAACTATTCTTAGAACTTTCAACGAGAAGCCAAGCCTCAGGTTAGTGCCACCGCATAGCAGAGAGGCAGCAAACAACTATGAGTTCTAGAATATATAGATTATGCTTATCCTCAGGTCAGTGCCACCGCACAACAGAGAGGCACATAACATATCTTTTTGTTTGAGCATTTTCATTCTTTTTGCACAGATCTCACCAGCAACCTAGGTTACCAGTTTGATTGTATTTGCATTTTGTATGTGCGTTTGCTCATGCTTTGGTCTTACGTACACATTTGTGGCGTTTATTATGCTCGTCACCCCTTATTGGAATCTTGTTGATTGTGTTAACCAGGGATAAGGTGTTACCCACAGCTAGTCAAACATTTTAGTTTAATCTTGAGATCACCAAAAAGGTCTAGGCATCTATTGTGTTGAATCTACCGACATATCATCTATGGTCTAGCAACCTCTAGGTCTACTTTCTTTGTGTTACCTTAGTAGTAGCTTGCTTATCTATCATGTTTCTTTCTATTTTGCTCAGACTACACAGACTTATACTTGAGCTTTGCATCTTTTTCAATTTTGATTTTTAAAGTCCCAAATGGTTTGTTCCTGTGTACTACCATATTCCAAAGATTGAATCAGTATCACACACCAAGATTGAATCAGTATCACACATATGATCTTATTTTTTTATCAGCTTGCCTCTCCTTCTCCCTCGTTTTTTTATTTATTTATTTTTTTAGTATATTACTGCCTAAACCTATTCTCCCCCTAAAATTATAAAACCGTCACAAATTAGCGTTTTAGGATTTTAATAGGCAAGGAAATAGACCAATTGTAATTTAACTACTTAAAATTAAGCAAATAAAATAAAATAAAAGAAATTGAAAAATAAAAGAAAGTTGACAAGACGTATCGGACTATGCATGGTCTTCTTCAGGAATGACCTCACTTTTCTTTTTAACGCCGTTGACCTCTAACAAGTATAGAAAACGTGGTTTGTCAAATGCCTTTGTATAGAGGTCAGTGCGTTGAAAATCTGTATTTATTTTACCACATCGATTAAGTTTTTTTCAAAGCAATTACGTATAAGGTGATATTTAATTCCGATGTGTTTGGTCTTAGAATGTTGGACCGGGTTTTTAGTGACTGCAATTGCAGCAGAGTTATCAACAAAGATAGGAGTAGAAGAGAAATTCAAACCATAATCTCGTATTTGTTGTTGAATCCATATGATTTGAGCACAGCAGCTTGCAGCAGCAACGTATTCGGCTTCACAGGTTGATAATGCAACCGAGGTCTGCTTCTTACACTGCCAGGTTACTAATCTTCTCCTAAAGAACTAACACCCTGCTAATGTAGACTTGTAGTTCATCTTGCATCCATCATAATCTGAGTCACTATATGCTGTAAGCTCAAAGTCATCATCATGAGGAAACCACAACCCAAGAGTAGGTGTGCCCTTCAGATAACGAAAAATCCTTTTGACCCCAATAAGATGGTTCACCTTAGGCTTTGCTTGATATCGTGAGCATAAACATGTAGCATACATGATATCAGGTCGTGAGGCGGTGAGATACATGAGAGATCCAATCATCCTCGGTACATAGTGGCATCTACCAGATCACCATTTTCGTTGGGTGCTACATCATGGTTTGTAGCAAGTGGAGTTCCAGTTGTAGAAGCATTCTCCATGTCAAACCAACTGAGAATGTCACCTACATACTTGGTATTATGTAGGAAAATCCCATTTGGTGTCTGATCCACCTGTAACCCGAGAAAGAACTTCATCTCTCCCATTACACTCATCTCAAACTCCGCCTTCATTACTGCTTCAAACTCTTTACATAATTCTTCGTTCTTTGATCCGAGAATTATGTCATCGACATAGATTTGTACCAGCAGTAAATCTCCATCTTTTTCTTTGATAAACAATGTACAGTCAATGACTCCCCTGCCAAAACCGTGTTTTACAAGATGAATCGAGAGTTTCTCATATAAGATGCGTAGGCAAGGAAGATACGGATTGCTTCCATTCTTGCCACGGGTGCAAACACTTCATTGTAGTCTATGCCCTCGACTTGCCGAAATCCTTGAACAACAAGTCGAGCCTTGTTTCTGATGATCACGCCTTGATCATCTTTCTTGCATTTCAAGACCCATTTTGTGCTAATGACCTTAGCACCTTTAGGTCTATCCACCAGTGTCCATATACCTAACTTCTTGAACTGAAGAAGTTCTTCTTGCTTAGCACTCACCCATGCCTCATCATTCAGGGCTTCACTAACATACTTTGGCTCAAACTGAGACACAAAGCAACGATAGGCACCGTCGTCAAGGTATCCCTTTTCCATCACAGAGGCATAATTAGCTGAGTACAACTGATTTCTGGTCTGAACTCCTGATCTCACATCTCCTATGACATTATCCAAAGGATGATAGATGTTTAGACGTGAGCGAGGAGTTGTTGGAGCAACCACCACAGAATCAAGATTGTGAACATTTAGTTCTGGATCTGAGGCAATAGGAGTGTGAGGTTCAGAAGGCTCAGAAGCATCACTGTTAATGCTTATGGACTTGTGGTAGGCGGAACCTGTACATCCTGGTAGTTCTGATCATTTTCCACATTTTCTTCATCAGAGGAAGAGTCACTCACATCAAGTGCTCCCCCTGAGTTGGTAGATTATTGACTTTGTGAACTGGATGGTGTTGATTCTTGAGACAGTATGTTCAAGACATCATACATCATCTTGTTAGCCAACTCGTCTTTTGAAGCAGAGAGATATGTTGAAGGACTTGAAGAATCCGTCATAGTCAAAGAAGTAGGCAGGCCCTTTTCCAGCAAGTGGTGTGATGTATCTCTGAACATCAACGTTACACCACACCTCTACTTGACCTGTTGAGTTATTATAAACTCTTTTGTTTCGTATGTTGTATCCTATAAAGATCCCTTCATCAACCTTCTCACAGAATTTTCCCTCCTGAGTCTTCTTCAGTAGGGTGCATGGAGCGCCAAAATGATCGAGATACTTTAAGTTAGGTTTACGTTGTTGTAATAACTCGTAGCACGTTTTTCCATGGCGTTTAACTACCAGAACTCGATTAAGTGTATAACATGCATTTGCCACTGCTTCATTCCAGAATTGAATGGGTAGTTTCGAGTCTGCCAGCATAGTCTGTGTTATCTCTATCAAGCTGCGATTCTTACGTTCAGCGACCCCGTTCATTTGAGGAGTGTAGGCAGAGGTAAATTGATGCACAATTCCCTTTTCCTTGCAATAGGCCCCCATCCACTAATTCTTGAACTCGGTTCCGTTGTCTGAGCGCACATGTCGTACCTTCAGCTTGTATAGGGATTCCAGCGTAGTTACCAATTTCTTGAAGGATGCAAATGTTTCTGATTTGGATTTCAAAAACATTACCCAAGAGAATCTTGAGTAGTCATCAGTAACTACATAGCAATACAAGTCGCCTGCGATGCTTCTTGTACTGACTGGACCAAACAGATCCATGTGAAGGAGCTCAAGAGGAAGTTCTATAGAATAAACTTTCTTTTCCTTATGAGACTTCTTTGTGTGTTTGCCCTTTTTGCATGCAACACAGAAATCTAGGAGTTGGAAGTTTTTGACATTTACTCCTCTCACAAGATCATTTTGGATCAAGTGATTCATTTTCCTCCGATTTATGTGTCCCATTCTCCTATGCCAGGAGATAGAGTCCTTCTCAATAGCTTTGGACAAGAAGCATTGGACTTCATGATCTGTTGTGGAGGCCTTTGAGAGATCCAAAACATAAAGATCATTATATCTTGAAGCTGACATTAGGACTTGGTCCTCCGGTATCACGTAGTCCTTCTTTAGAACGTTGCACTTCTTGTTGTCAAAGACTACTTTAAAGCCTTTATCACATATTTGAGAAATTGAAAGTAAGTTATTTTGTAATTTTTGGACATACTTTACCTTATCAAACTTAACTTTCTCATTTCCCACTTCCCCTTGGGCTGTGATGTACCCGCCTTTGTTTCCAGCAAATGAAACATGCTCTCCTTTGATTTGTCTGATGTTTGATAAGAGAGCTCTATTCCCTATCATGTGCCTAGATGCTCCGCTATCTACAATCCCCGTGTTAGTCTCAGCACTATAGCAAACACCCTGCACATTCAATGAAAACATTAGTTCATATTAGGAACCCAAGCTTTCACTGGCTTGGGTTTACCCAAGGCATCATACATCATAAACTCAAAACATTGACCATTTGAGGTTGAGGGAAGCCCAAATTTTTGTTTGTTCTCATTTTCAGACACTAAGGCAGATTTTTCTTTCCATAGGCTAGCTTTGTGTAGGGCCTGTTTGTGATAAACAGACGACTGGCTAATGGGTTGAACTTTGGGTTCACTCTCTCTTTTTGGAGGCATCACTAAGTTCCTCTTAAAAGAGCTAGGTGTTGATACAGGATGTTCAACTTTCCTCCTCGGTGTCTGGTAATAAGGACAATGAGACGCTATGTGACCATACTCTCCACAATTATAGCAAGATCTGCTTTCAACTTTACGGTTTATATGTTTTGGTGGAGATGTAGATGTCACACGGTCGACCTTATTATGTTAAGATTAGGACACTTCTTTGGTAGATGTATGATTTGGTTTTACAAACTCGATTGTTTTACCTGGTTTTACATCTTTTATTTCATGTTTACCTGGACTTTGACATGATACTCGTGATTGATTAGGTCTAATAGTCTTTTAGGGTTCTGATTTTACTTTGTTTGACCCTGACTTTAAATTAACCTTTTCAATCTCTATATCCAGGTTAACATAAGACATCTTTCCTTTTTCCTTTGAAGTGGCCTCCTTTTGTTTAGTGTCAGATTCATTTGATTTACTTACGGAATCAGGGTCACTAACAAGAGGAGTGGACACCACATGATCCTTGATGGGGTAATTGTTAATCGGTTTACTTTTGGAGTTTATCAAGCTCTCAAGTGGTGGTGGAACCACTTTGTATCCCAATCCCTCCTCATTGTTTCTCTCTCTCACTAAGTGTTGGACAATATAAGATGAGCTTGTCGAACTATGCAGTTTTTTGTTTTAAGGAGTTAACTTCTACTTCTAAAATTGCTTTCTGCTTTTTAGTGTCCTCTAGGGAGTTTAGATAGTACCTAATGTCATTTGCTTGGTTAAAAGCAACTACTTCTGTTTCCCAAAGCTGTTTGTTCAATAGATCTATCTTTTCTTCGTAATTGTGCTCATTTTGTTTTAATACTCTATTTGCCTCAGTGCATAGTTCCAGATCCTTTACTAAGCATTCATTATGATCTAATAACCTAGCAAATTTCAAATCTATACTTTCTCTAAATTTATTGCAATCTAAACAAGCATGATTATTAAACAACTGGTCAGTAGTACTTACCTGAGCTGTTGAGGAGGAATCAACCATGACTGCAGAATCTGTTGTCTCTGGTTCTAGTGATTCTGACGTTGATGCAGATTTTTCCTCTTCAGGGAGGTGGTTGACCACATGTGCAGTGTCTTCAGAATTTGATATCGCGATCTTTACTGCTATATCTACCTCACTGGCGGAATCGTCATCAATGTCCTCCACACTAGCTATGTTGGACTCTCCCGGTGAGACAAACCGAAAGCTCCAGTCCTGTCCTTCATCCTTATTAGCAGTCAAGGCTTTGGGGTCCTTGCTTGATGAAGTAGAACTGCTAGGTGTGGTCTTGTCCCGGTGATTAAAGGAAGAGAAGGGATTGCCATTACCAGTCTTCTTTGGCTTAACACACTCCCGCTTGAAATGCCCCTTCTCACCACAGTTGAAACATGTTACCTTTGACTTGTTGAAGCCAAAGGTTGTGTCCTTGGTTGTAACCAAGCCAAAGGGCGATCCAATCAGTGAGAACGCACGTTAGATTCAATACATAATTGTGTCTACGTGCGTTCTCACTGATTGGATCGCCAATCAAATAGGATTCCACACTATTTCGTTCAATACCAGATCGTAACAAACAACCTAAGTAAAGGAGGATGTAGTTGAGGAAGTGCATCAGGTCATGCAGACTCCTACCATCTGTGGTGACTGAAGTGATAAAGGCTGTAAGGGAAGGAGAGACAAGGGAGAGGAATAGGTCCTCAGGAGGAGGGGAGCGACCAGAGACTGAGACGGTTCTCTCCTATGATAAGGAGGAGGAGGAAGAGCCTGTGCAGGAGGCAGCACGAGGCTGTAACTATTGGGCATTTATGAGATGCAAATCCCCAACGTTTGATGGAATTGGCACTGCTGCTGCTGCTCATAGATGGGTGAGAGAAATGGAGGCGGTACTTGATATCAGCGAGTGCCAAGAAGACCAGAAGGTGAAGTTTGCTGCCACTTGTTTGTGGACTCGGCTTTGTGCTGGTGGGACAATATCATCCAAGCTGAGGGTAGTAGGGCTATCAGAAGAATAAAGTGGGCAGAGTTGAAGAGGCTGGTGATTGAGGAGTTCTGTCCTCACCGTGAGATGGACAAAGTCGAAAAAGAGTTCCTACAGCGGGAGGCAGGAACAATGATACATTAACAATATAAAAAGAAGTTTGATGAGATAGCACGGCTAGTGCCTGATCAGGTGACACCACTGTCACGAAAAATCAAGATGTACACTCAGGGCTCTCTGGCGGATATCCGTAGGCACATGATCGCTGCCTGACCCAGCACGTTGACGTCAGTGGTGGATGTGCGGGAATGTTGTACGACGAACGAGAGGAGGTGGTGGTTGAGGTGAACAAGAAGGGTGGTGGTGACCGAAATTGGAACGGGAAATAGTTTGAACGTGGCGGAGCCGCTCCAAACAACAAGGTGGCGAAGGTGAGTGACCGGCGTGTGATCACGTCGGGTGCAGGATCGAAGAGATGTGGTAAATGCAGAAAGGAGCTTTCGGGAGAAGCAAATGGGGATCCAACATTTGCTTTAAGTGTGGGAAGCCTGGTCATATGGCGAGAGATTATGGAGTTATAAGGTGATATAACTGTGGGGAAATGGCCATCTAAGCAGGGACTATAAGAAGCCAAGGGCTGAAAGTTCGGGGGCGAAGAAGGCTGGACGAGAAGGACAGAGAGTGAGTGCCAGAGCGTTCATGATGATGCAGGAGGAGGCTAGGACGGAGCCCAGTGTTGTGTCAGGTACGTTTCTAGTAAACCAAACTTTAGCCTCTGTGTTATTTGATTCTGGTGCTAGTAAAAGTTTTATTTCTGCTGCTTTCTATGCTAAACTGCCTGTTAGTAGTAGGAGTGTAGATGCGCCCTTTGATGTAGAAACTGGCATAGGTAAGTCTACTAGGATTTCTAAGATAATCGAAGGTTGTGACGTAGAATTAGAAGGTCACATGTTTCCTGTTAGATCCTTTATGATGACCTTAGGTGGGTTTGATGTAGTCTTAGGAATGGTATGGTTGGCGGACTACGAGGCGAAGACTGATAGCACCTGATGGGAGTTTGGTGACGGTTTATGGTGATCGGATCACTACGATTCCGAAAGTGATTAAGATGGCAGTGGAGGGAAAGTGCATGCGGCGTGGATGTAGTGCATACTTGGCCTACGTGAAGGATGTGGATACGCCAACACCACAACTGACCGACGTAACGGTTGTGTGTGACTTTCCGGGCGTGTTTCCTGAAGACTTACCAAGAGTGCCACCAGACCACGGGATTGAGTTCCAGATTAACTTGATACCGGGTGCCCAACCTGTTGCTAAGGATCTGTATTGATTGGCTCCAACTGAGATAAAGGAATTAATAGAGCAACTACAGGAGTTGCTTGATAATGGGTTCATTAGACCGAGTATATCTCCTTGGGGTTCTCCGGTCCTACTTGTGAAGAAGAAGGACGGTAGCATGATGATGTGTATAGACTACACCATGTAACACTCGGTTATTCATAAAAGACAAAGAAAGAAGAATTGAGTGAAGAAAAAGAAACAAAAGATATTTTACCCAAATTGAAGGGTAAAAAGTGTCCAAAAGGACAAAATGTTTGAAAAAGCGGGTGTAAAAGGTGATGGCCGCCCATCACTCTCTCTACACACATAAAATTCGGATTTTCTCTTTATAGAGAGAGAGAGAGAGAGAAGAGATGAAAACTCTCGATTTGAAGATAAACAAGAGCAGAAATTTGAATTCAGGGTAAGAATTCGTGTGTTTATGGTGTTCTTAACTAGTTTTATCCTCAGTTGTATGCTTATGTGTGGTTGTGGTGTTCGGGTGTGTGTTTTGGTGGGTTTCTAGGTGTGAACTTGTAGCAATAGGTTTGAAGGAAGTCTTACCCGAAGAGGCTGCTAAGGTGAGTTCTAGAACCCTTCTTTTACATGTTTTAACTGATTTTGGGGCTGGAAATGCATGTATGAATATTTTTCTAAAGTTGGGTTTTAAACTCGTATGTATGTATGTGTGTATGTTGCGGGTGGGGTTTGATTTTGGGCTATGTATGTGTTTGATGTTGTTATGGTTGTGTTTCTATGGCTTAGAATGTAACATTTAAGCTTAGAACATGATAGATGATGTTTGGGGACCGAATTATGCTCATGCGCCCAAACAGTAGCTCATACGCCCAACCATAAATAACTGCTTAAGTGTTCCTAATGCGAATGACCCTCTGAGTTTAACTCATCTGCATTTGCTAATGCTGATGAGTAAGAGGAAACGTGGATGATAGTTGTGCGACTGGAGGAAATGCGGATGAAAGTTGTGCGACTAGAGGAAATGCGGATGAAAGTTGTATGACTGGAGGAAATGCGGATGCAAGTTATGCGACTAGAGGAAATGCGGATCAAGAGTCTGCAGGAGAAGAACTGACTGTTCTTACGCATTGACAAATACGGAAGACCAGAAGTGATGCGGACAAGTTCTGCTCTTACGCATTGGCAAATGCGGAAGAGTGGAGGAAATGCGGATGAACAATAAGAAATGTGGATGAACAAATGAAATGCGGATGAACAAAATAAATGCGGATGAACAAAAGAAATGCGGATGAACAAAAGAATTGCGGATGAAGACTTAGTTTATTTTCTGAATTTCGGGGAAAAATGCAGATGTAGGTTTTGACTTGGGAGGTTCCCGGGGGTTCATGTAAGTTGACTTTTTGAGGTCATGGATGATGTGATGCTGTACGATGTAGGATGTTATGCATGATTAATGTGTGAATGATGATGTATGATGATTATGTATGATTGCATGTTATGTTCTATTATGTTCCCTAGTACGTACTATGACGTGACTTTACATGGTGTGATATTGTTAATGAACATAAAGTATTATCTTAACGAAGTGAAATATTTAAGATAATGAAAGTGGAACATAATGAATGAAAAGTCTTGCAAGCATATGAAAGGAGGTTCATAACTCATTGAGAGTTATTAGGTCATGTGGTGAATCCTGATGGGATTATGGTGGACCCGACAAAGGTGGAGGCAATGATGCAATGGAAGTCTACAAAGACGCCATCCAAGATTCGTAGTTTCATTGGTTTAGCGGGCTATTACAGAAGATTCTTTCAAGACTTCTCTAAGATCGCTTATCCACTAACCAAGTTGACCTGGAAAGATGTAAAGTTTGTATGGGGTCAAGCTCAAGAAAAGGCATTCGAGGAGTTAAAGGTGAGGTTGACTCAAGCTTCTGTTCTGTCATTACCCGATGGAAGTGAAAATCCGGTGGTTTATTCGGATGCTTCCTACTCGGGGTTGGGGTGTGTGTTAATGCAGAGGGGAAAAGTTATAGCCTATGCATCCCGATAGTTAAAGGTTCATAAGGTAATTACCCTACTCATGACTTGGAGTTAGCAGCTGTGGTCTTCGCGTTAAAGATATGGAGGCACTACCTATACGGTACAAAGTGCACCATATTCACCGACCACAAGAGATTGAAGTACTTCTTCGAGCAGAAGGACCTGAACATGAGGCAGAGGAGATGGTTGGAGTTTATAAAAGACTATGATTGCGAGATCCATTACCATCCAGGCAAAGCCAACGTGGTGGTGGATGCCCTTAGCCGAAAGGAGAGACCCAAGTCGATTTGGGTGAAAGCTTACCAGTTGATCATGACCTCAGATGTGATTGATGTGATGAAGCAAGTTACGGAGTTTCAGGATGAGGCATTGAAAGAAGATCATCTTAACTCCGAAAGAATGAGAGTTCTGGTCGTGGAATTGGGTGAAACACACTTGGCGTAAAGACCCGATTCGGGCAGATGTGGATTCCCCGTTTTGGGGATCTACGTGTGTGACATATGGTAATTTTACGTTACCAAACTCCGTTAGTTCCGTTACGTCTTCATACACGTGTCTTGAGCACGCACTAGTTGTCATTTAACGTTGGTGACCTAATAATAATTAATAATGTTAAATTAATGATAATTTAACTGATTATGTGATTGTTGTGTTATGTTTATGTGTTTACGCGATTTAAATGTTCAATGTGGAAATTAATCGCGCAACGTGGAAACGTGTGTATTAATTCGTATGTGTTGAGTTTTATAAAAACTAAAATATATTGACAGGATCAGTGATCTCAAGTTTGATGGATTAGAGTGTAACGCAGCGGAATAAGAACAAGAATTAGACAAATTATAGCAAGAATTTGATATTCGTATGCATTAAGAACAAATACGGTTGTAACGAGAGAATATATTTCTGTGAAAAGGAATGTTTCAATAATATCAAATGTTTCTGCTCAATCATTCACCGATTACAAATAGGTTGACACTCCTTATATAGAGTGCAATCACTGCTGATGTCACGGGATAGTGACATCTGGCAGATTTATTACAAAAATAACTAAAACTTAACAAACTACTGAAATGTTCACAACTACTGAGAACATATCAGAGTGCTAAGTACAAAACATAAAACTACTGATACGAAACTACTGAAACTACAACGACTGAAGAACAAGCTCTTCAGTCGTTTTACAAAACTACTGAAAAGAAAAACATAAAACTACTGAAAGAAAACCATCACAACTACTGAAGAAGACCTCTTCAGCTGTTGTGCAACGTCTGATACTTGGTCTTCAGCACTTGTGTCTTCAGACTTTGTATTCAACACTTGTGTCTTCAGACTTTGTCTTCAGCACTTGTGTCTTCAGACTTTGTCTTCAGCACTTGTGTTCAGACTTTGTCTTCAGCACTTGTGTTCAGACTTTGTCTTCAGCACTTGTCTTCAGACTTTGTCTTCAGCACTTGTCTTCAGACTTTGTCTTCAGCACTTGTCTTCAGACTTTGTCTTCAGCACTTGTCTTCAGACTTTGTCTTCAGCACTTGTATTCAGCTATTGTGGACTTCAGCAGTTGTTGTGACGTCTGTGGGACTTAAGGTTTTTCTGATCCGACTCATTGGTTCTTTTGGTCCAACAAACTCCCCCTGAACCAATGCAGCCAAAACCTTAACTTTATTGAGGTCCCACTTATTGTTGGCGATAAGATTGGTCTTTTTCCTTCTTGATTAGCTAAGAAGATGACCCAATTAAGCACTGGCCTGGGAATAGATTTCTGAAATTTGGTTGGCATAGTATGGATAAGAACCCTGACTTTAGGGAACTGGACACAGGGCTATGGTCCTATCCATGAAATCTACTTCCCATGTATAAGCCTGTAGGATTCTCTGGTGTATGCTCTGAGAAACATAATCTATTCTTCCATGGTAAGATTTTCAGCTCCACCATCAAACAGTCCTTCACACCCATACAACTCTGAAATGTACTTAGCCTGTTTGCCATTTTTGAGCTCAACTGTTGTAATCTGTCTGTATGCAAACTCATCTGGGTGAGTACCTTCAAGTAACAGACTGAGCTCATTTTGTTTGAAGTTCTCAAGCCTCTTGTAGACTAACCCCTTTTTAATTACTCTGTTCTCTAACATCTTTTGGGGTGGCTTTTTAGTTTCATAGGCCTTCTTGAAATCTTCTACAATTTCCCAGGGTGATATTACAAGGACCACTGTGATCTCTTCATCTACGATCCTTTTTACTTGGCCCTTGTATCTCGAAGGAATGTCTTTCTTCACAATTCTGTGAGCCACCCTAGGATCAGGCCATATTCTCACCATTTCCTTTTGATATTGAAATGTGTTAGCAAGGGTGTACAATCTCAAAGCTTCTTTCTTCATACTGATTATTGATGAAGAAGCAGCATACGTTTTGTCTATGCTTTTCAGCATCTCATCATCATGAAGCTTTTGCTGCTGTTCTTCTTCTATCTTTACTCTCACAGCTTCCATCTATGAGGTGGGAGTGATGGGCATAGGTTTGGCTTTAGGCAAAGTTAGGACTGCGGAAAGAGGCAGCCTATCTTCTTCCACATCATCTTCTTCTTCTAGCCTCAACACCCTTCTCTTCTTCTTCTTGGGTGCATCATCGACTGTTGGTTTTGAGGGTAAAGGAATTGGTTTAGTGCATTGTGGTAGTGGTGATTTTGAAGTGGGAGGTTTTGCAGGTTGTTCTAGCATTCTTGTAGTGAGTGAGGCTTTTGAGTGTTTTGCTAGTTCCTTTCTGTTCCCAGCACCTGCCTCATTCAGTGCTTCAATCACCAATCCCTTAGTGTATGCTTCAGACGAACAGATCTTGGTGGCTATTGCCAATATACTGTCCCTGGTCCATGACTTAATCTCGATCAATGATCTCCCAAGGTACTTTGCAATGAATCTGATCATGATCTCTAGTCTTTCTCTTTCTAATGCATCATAACTTGCCCATCTTGAGTTAATTTCTTCAACTTCAAGTCTCCTAATCTCTGAGTCAAGCTGTACAGTATCGAGCCCTTGTCTATATAGTTGATCAATAATGGAGTCCATTGATTTACTGTGTGTAGCATCCACCATTTTGATCATCTCATCGAGTTCGAGTTCTTTTTCTTTTCCTTCAACCTTCCTCTTTTTATATGTGACATGAAAGTCTTTGTGACTTTCACCCACTTGATCAATGTCAGCTCCCTTCACAAACTCCTCTTCCTTCTCAGTCTCCTTTTCTTTCTTCCCCTCTATGCTCTTCCTCTTTGCTTTCACTGACTGACTCTCCCCCTTTTTGGTTGCATTGGTTGCAAGGGTTTGAGTAGCAGAAAGCCTTGTGCTCATAATCTCCTCCACCAGGGGTTGTATGATTAAGGGAAGCCTCTCATCCATGGTTGTGATCACAATGTCTGTGATCATTGGGTGATGAGAGGTAGGGATTGCTGAAAGATAGCAGCTGTTTGCTCAGAGGGGTTCTGTCCCTGAGAAGCAGTGCCAGAAATAGAAGCTGGTGGCTCGGAAGTTTTGAGTGGCTGAGTGTGTGGGAGACCTTCAGGTGAAGGTGCCATCTGTGGGTTTATGCTGGTGGCAGATGGACTTGCTGTTTGAGAGAATTAGTCAAGTAGTCTTTGTAGTCTACTGACTTCTTCCCCAAGAATTGTGTTCTGGGCCAGAACATCATAAAAGAAGCCCAGGTCATCATCAGCAGATGCTGAATCACCTGACCTCCTTCTTGTAGCAGGATGTACATGCACCGGGTGTAGACCAGTTTTAGCATGTGCCCCTTTTTCTTGGAACTGGGGACATCCAGCCTCAGGACAATGTCCTTCATCAGCTGTTGCCTCTGGTGAGGTCTTAGCTATGTTACCAGCCTCAGTCCGATCATGTGCTGATTCAGAAGAGGTGGCAGCCTCACCAGATGTTCTGGTCTCCATATCCACACCAGGAGATAGAACAGTTAAAGCAATGTGATAGTTCTTTGGCTCTTGCTGACTAATGAAAAGAGCATAGAAGCAGAAATTTGACAATTGACTTCTTGTTGAAACGCCAGCATTGATATCACCAATGATTTGAGACATAGGGTGATTCTTCAGATCTTGGTACACAATAAGATCTGTGTAAGTGTTTGTAGCAGGCTCAGCAGCAACAGATGGTGATGGTGAAGCATTTCCTTGAAACCAATCAGTAGATGGTAATTTAAAGGAAGTTGAAGTTGTAGAAATCTCATCAGCATTTGTTGTGGATTGTGCCACTGAAGCTACAGGAACATCAGGTCTAGCTGAATCAGGCAGTTGATCACTAAACTTGAAAAGGTGATCACTCATATCATCATCATCATCAGTAACACCAGATGGATGACTAGCTACAAAAGATGATGGATTCATATGATCTGCAACAGCAGGTGGTTGATAAGGATCATATTGTAGAATGTCCAGATCAAACAACTCCACAGGGTTTTGTGGAATTGTATCCTTAGGGGATTCATTGAACTTCACATGCAAGGTTTCTTCAACTATCTTTGTCCAACAGTTGAATACTCTATAAGCCTTGCAAGTGGATGAATACCCAACAAAATACCCTGCATCCACCTTAGAATCAAACTCTTGGAGTTGATCCTTTGTGTTGAGAATGTAATAGGGACACCCAAATGCTCTAAAGAATGAAATCAAAGGGGCTAAATGATGTAAAACTTCATAAGGAGTTTTCATCAACCTCTGATTTACTAAGGCTCTATTCTGTACATAGCAGGCTGTATTGACAGCTTCAGCCCAAAAGGTCAGTGGCAGACCAGAATCAGCCAACATGGACCTTGCAGCTTTAATGAGGGTCCTCTCTTTCTCTCCACTACTCCATTTTGCTCTGGAGTCCTTGGGATGCTATACTGCCTCTTGATTCCCTTTGACAAGTAAAACTCATCAAGAGTGTGGTTTCTGAATTCAGTACCATTGTCACTCCGCACACACTTAACTGGTAGGGAATACTGCTTCTCAATGTGTAACATAAAGTTCATAATGGACTGAGCAGCCTCATCCTTTGAATGCAAGAAGAAGGTCCATACATATCTAGAGTAATCATCCATAGTTACCACACAGTATTTCTTCTTTGCCATACTCATTACCTTCACAGGACCAAAAAGATCCATGTGCAGTAGTTGTAAGAAGGCATTAGACTTGGATTCTTCTATGGTTGGGAATGAAACTTTATGTTGTTTCCCCTTTAAGCATGCAGTGCAGATTTCATCACAATTGAACTCCTTTATTGGAAGACCTCTCACTAAACTCTTATGGATCAGCTGATTCATGTTTTTGAGATTAACATGACCCAGCCTTCTATGCCACAGTTTAGATTCTTGGAGAGAGGCCTTGGAGAACAAGCATGGATGGCCTCTTAACTCAATTTTCTTTGACAGATCCAAGGCATATACTCTTCCTATCATGTTGGTCTTCAGGAGAGTATTATCATCCAGTACTTGTCAATCAGGCTCAGAACCTTGGAAGACAGAATCCTACAGTTCTGGCTTGTGAAAAGAGCAACATGTCCTTTGTCACACATCTGACTGACACTCAACAGATTGTATTTGAGATTCTCCACATGGTTGACATCATCAAATCTAATATCTCCATTAGACACAAATCCCTTTCCAATGATGTAACCTTTAGCATCATTTCCAAATGAGACAAATCCCCTCTTTCCCTGAGAGTAATCATGAAGAAGAGAGCTGCTCCCAGTCATGTGCATGGATCCTCCACTGTCCACATACCAGATGCTTCTTTGGCATGCTAAAGAACCCTGCACAATCATAAGAAACTAGTTAGCTTTGGAGACCCAAACCTTTTTGGTTTTGGGACTGACTTTATCAACAGATTTAACCATAACTGGTTTCTCATGATTAACAGCTGATGAAGATTGAGATGGTGCTGAAATAGATTTGGACCTGGAATTCCTCTCCAATGGTTTGGTCACAGTGACTTCAAGTTGGTTAACTCTCCCCAACAAATACTGAACCATCATAACAAGCTGTGTCTGATTTGAAGCTCGAGCTTTCAGTTCATTTGACACTCCAGAGCTTGTTTTTGATGAGTTCCTGTGACCCACCATTTCCTCCTTCTTAGATTTCACAGACTTAGTCTTATGTTTATCATGAGGAACAATGTCAGCTATCTTCTGATAAACCGTACCTTCTTAGTGGATTTGGGTAAGGCCTTGGGTTTATCAGGTTGAGATGATTGTGGTACAACTTGGTCTCAAACTCAGTTTTCATTTTATTTAATTCTAGTTTAATGAGCTAATCCCTTTGGAGCTTTAAACCCTTTTTGTACCAACATTCATCAGATAGATGATTGAATTTACGACAAATTTCACATGGTTTATTATTCATCTTGGACATCTTTACTGCTGAAGTGGAAACTACTGAAGGTGTGATCTTCAGTACTTTCCTCCTATCAGTACTAGGTACTAAAGGATTTGTAACAGCTGAAGACTGGTAATTCAACTGTTTTCCATCCGTCCTAATAGACTGTTTGATGGATTCCTCAACAGTTGTTAGTCCTTGTATTTCAACTGATTTGAAATGCTTTTCAGATGTTGGGTCTCTTTCAGTACTTGGGGTACATTGAGGAACAACATCTGAAGTACTCAGCTTCATATGAGTCTCAGTGGTTAGACCATCAGTCAATTTATTTGTTGAGATCTTAACACTGGTTTCATTATCTGATCTTAGATTATCATTGGAGAATGACTCACACGATAATGTGGTTTGGAGATTGCTTTCACTTTCAGACTTAACTATGGAGTTAGGAGTAAAGTCTGTTGGTGGAGCAGTATGGTTGTAACCAATGCCAAACTTCACATTTGAAGCAGTTTGCTTGCTAAGAAGCATTTCAAATCCCTTGCATGATGAGACCTGGCGTTCACACTCAACTTGGGTCACTGCAAGTTTTTCTTTGAGACTCCTGTGGTCTTCCAGAATAACCTCTAGCTTGGCCTTTTCATCATTTAATTGGCATTTAAGCTTATAAATCTCATCACTTTTACTGTTAAGAGCAGACTCATACTCAGCTTTTCTTTTGAAAATGGTTTTCTCAAACTCAAGTTTTTGATTTATTAATGCTACATTTGCCTCTCTAATAGAGACAAAGGCAGCTATGCATGATTTAGAACATAACTTGGCTTTAGCCTCTGAAGATACCTGAGTTACCTGTGAAGATGATGCATTTGAACAGGAACCCTCAGTAGACTCCAGGGCCATGAGAGCAAGATTTCCAAAAGGGTATTCACCACCATGTTGACTAGCACCAGCGTAGTATTGCTCAGTGTGACCAGACAAGTTATCAGGTAAGCTACTCCAGTCAACGACTCCAGGTGTGAAAAAGCTGTGATGAGGTTGTGATTGAGATGGAGATGGTTGAGGTTCTGGTAGTGCATGAGATTGTGGTACTATAGGAGCTTGAACTTGATTTGACTGTGGCATATAATAAAAGGGATAAGGATATGGCATTTGACCCTGAGGAACAAAATATGCAGGAGATTGAGGGTG
This sequence comes from Flaveria trinervia, assembly GCA_025506515.1. Lineage (NCBI taxonomy): Eukaryota > Viridiplantae > Streptophyta > Magnoliopsida > Asterales > Asteraceae > Flaveria > Flaveria trinervia. The sequence goes on from CM046447.1 coordinate 85,216,116, forward strand.
TGATGGATGACTAGAACCAGCAGAATGTTGCCCTTTGGATTGTGAATTGTTATTTGGAAAAGTCAAAAAGGGTGCAGAAGTGTTAGATCCAGTTGATCTACACTCTCTTGCAAAGTGTCCAAGCCTGTGGCATTTGTGACACTTCAACTTGCTTTTGTCAAAAACGACTTTGGTTTTGTCAGAGAGTCCAGGAAATTTCCTGCCAGTTCTCTTGTAGAATTTCTGAGATCTGATATTGATCAAGGCCATTTGGATCAAAATATCCATCTCTTCTAAATCATCATCAGCAATGTCCTTCAAATCATCCATGGTAAAGCATAGATTGTCACTATTATTACTAGAATGACAATCAACACTCACAAAGGCATGATTAGAATTGTTTGAGGTGAAATCAATATGCTCATCATAGTGGCATTCTGATCCTGCATACTCTGACTCATGACTTACCAAGGCAGTGTTTCCTGGTACAAAATCATCAGTGAGCTTTCCAGATGATGATAGTTTTCATTTCTGTTCTATCTCTCTCTCAAATGTGAGCAATTTCCCATGGAGTTGGGTGAGAGATAGTTTGTCCAAATTTGCACTGGAGCGTAGGACAATAGTATATGTGTCCCATCTCTCAGGCAGTGATCTGAGAAATCTGTTATTCATCTGGCTATTTGTGTACTCATGTTTGACCATTTTTAATTCAGAGATCAAACAAGAGAACCGCTCAAACTGTTGAGTTAGTGTCTCACCCTTCCTATGAGAGAATGTCTCATATTGTTGGGCAAGGATTTCTCTATTATTTTCCAAGACCTCATCTGTTCCTCCAAATTGTTCTTTCAAGGCATTCCAGAGGTCATGGGCAGTTTCATAATGTATTAGCCCAGAATAGATTTCATTGGGCAGTGCCATGGCCAGAATTCCATGGGCTTTTGCATAAATCTCAAACAATTTCTTATCCTCATCTGAGTATTGCTCCCTCCTCTTCAGAACCATTTGATTGGTTTCCGGGTTATTCACCATAGGCTTGTGTGGACCATGTACCACTGATGTCCAACAACCTGAGCTGTTAACAGACAGGTGATGGAGCATTCGTCGTTGCCATATGTTATACTCACTCCTAACCAGCATTGGAGGCTTGGTTGAGGAACCAGTATTGTGAGGATCTTTGGAAGGAGTACTCATTTTAGGTCCAAATACAATTTAATTCAAGCTTTTAAAAGATTTTACACAGACCACAACAGACTCAATGAAAACTAAGAGTAAATCTCTGGATGAATGACCAAAAACACAGAAAATTCAATCTCTATAACCGTTTCTTGCAAAAATGCTAATTCAATCAAACTTGGATCTTGGATAGCAGTTTCAATGATCAATTATTAGATCGAACAATAATGAACCAGCTCTGATACCATTTGACAGGATCAGTGATCTCAAGTTTGATGGATTAGAGTGTAACGCAGCGGAATAAGAACAAGAATTAGACTAATTATAGCAAGAATTTGATATTCGTATGCATTAAGAACAAATACGGTTGTAACGAGAGAATATATTTCTGTGAAAAGGAATGTTTCAATAATATCAAATGTTCCTGCTCAATCATTCACCGATTACAAATAGGTTGACACTCCTTATATAGAGTGCAATCACTGCTGATATCACGGGATAATGACATCTGGCAGATTTATTACAAAAATAACTAAAACTTAACAAACTACTGAAATGTTCACAACTACTGAGAACATATCAGAGTGCTAAGTACAAAACATAAAACTAGTGATACGAAACTACTGAAACTACAACGACTGAAAAACAAGCTCTTCAGTCGTTTTACAAAACTTGAAAAGAAAAACATAAAACTACTGAAAGAAAACCGTCACAACTACTGAAGAAGACCTCTTCAGCTATTGTGACAACGTCTGATACTTGGTCTTCAGCACTTGTGTCTTCAGCACTTGTTTCTTCAGACTTTGTCTTCAGCACTTGTGTCTTCAGACTTTGTCTTCAGCACTTGTGTCTTCAGACTTTGTCTTCAGCACTTGTGTTCAGACTTTGTCTTCAGCACTTGTGTTCAGACTTTGTCTTCAGCACTTGTCTTCAGACTTTGTCTTCAGCACTTGTCTTCAAACTTTTTCTTCAGCACTTGTCAGACTTTGTCTTCAGCGCTTGTCCACAGACTTTGTCTTCAGCACTTGTCTTCAGCTGTTGTGGACTTCAGCAGTTGTTGTGACGTCTGTGGGACTTAAGGTTTTTCTGATCCGGCTCATTGGTTCTTTTGGTCCAACATATCATTTTGACTATGAGTCTATATGCTTAATAACTTAGTTAAAAACACTTTTAAAAGGAGTTAAAAGCTAATTTTTATAAAAATACAAACAACAATGACTTAAATGGTAACTATGCAAAATTAAATTAAATAAAACAAAACCATAGCCCCCCACAGCCATCGGCCATGACTTAATTCCCATACCCCCTCCCTTTGCGATTTCAACAAGAATAAGCAGAAAGCATCGGATTTGATCAATTTCAAGGGTTGCAACACGTTAGAATAATCAAATACAAGCCATTACATGTTTAAAGTTTAAAATTTTACAAGTTTTGAGGAGTTTTCGATTTGGTTGAACCCTAATTTGTGTATAGGTGTTCATGATGTTGAATTTTGGTCAATTGATGATGCTATCATGTTAGTTAGATTGTATACATGTCAGTTACGGTCGATTATGCAAGAATGATACGTTTTTGATGAATTGTTCATGAACTTTGATTCATGATAAACCCTAATTCGAAAAGATGTGATTATATGAGATTGATGATTGTATGATGATTATATGATGATTAGTAGATTGTATGAATGCTAGATTACATTGATCTTGCAAGAAGTTGATAAATTGAAGGTTGTGTTCATAGGTTACTAATAATAGTAACTTTATTTTCATGATATGATGATTTGATGATCGATTGATGTTGTTGAAGGGTTTATGATGATGTATGTGTGATAGATTGATGATATGGATGCTAGAAAACTAGGAATGAATGTTGTAGTTCATAGATTTCCAAAAGTATAAACTTTTGATCATGAAGGTTAGTGAATTATGATGTTTAGATGTTGCTCATCATGCTTAGATGTTGATATGACCTTGAATTGGTGTATTATTAATGAATTTATGAATACATTGGGTGTTTGATAGATTTTGGGATGTGCTTTCTCAAAAGGGAAACTTTATTTGCACAAAGTTTGAAAGATAATAGTTTGAGCATGTTTGGGATATTAAGAGCATGTTAGTATGTTCATGGATGATTTCTAATGTGATAGAATATGTTAATTTAGTTGTATGGAATGCTTGGATGATCATGGGTGATGTATGGACTTGGATGATCATGTATGATGTTGATGGTTGACTAGTAGTTAAGACATCATGTTTGGGACTGGAAATTAATTATTATGGTGTATGTTGAATGCAATGAACATGGTTAATGAATATGATTGTGATCATCATACACACGGGGGAATCTGAGGCCCCTACTTAGTAGGATTGGCAGGGTTTAGGATGTGAAGTCGTGAGTGGCTTCACATGGCATGTAGTGCGTGATTTGATCTTTGTGTGGCGTGTTAGTTATATTGTAACTGGTGGGCATGTTAATGTTTTAGATTCGCATGACTTATATGATATTTAGTGGTATGATAATCTAAGTAATGCATTGGGTAACGTAGCACCTCATGTGATCCATTTGAATGTTAACCATGTATGTTATATGTTCACGTTTGCTTAATTGAATTATAACTCATGATGTCACGAACGGGTCAAACGGGTCAACTGAGTCAAACGTGTCTGTTTTTTGAAACCTTGAGTCTTTGGTTGTAGTGTGCTTAGGGTTCCACATGTTCTCTGTTTACACGTACTCATGTACTTACATGATCTAGGTAACCTCTGAAGGTTGTCTATCCACTCTTGCTTCCAAAGTAAACCCTAAGTAGTTGTTACGCATATCAGGTGAGTTCATGCCGCACTCTTTATTTAATCTCTTTTGGGGGAGATAGCATACTGGTAATTTACAAATGCTTTATATATGTTTAACTTGTGTATAATATTAATATAGTCTTGTTTACCTTGGAAAAGTCCTCACACTTTCAAATTGTTAATATCGAATAGCGAAGAAATTTGGGTAGTACTACTGGGTCTGACGAGCCCACCTGTGTGACTTGAGGTCAACCGGGTGCAATTTGTCCTAAAGAATTTTGTCACGACCTGATAAGTCGTGACAGGAGGCAACAACTTATCATAGTCAACTTCAATTGCGAAATCACTATGAATTAATATTTATTGTTAATACAGTAGCTATCTGTTACAATGCACTGCTTAGATATCACAACTGTTAAATTGTTTATATTTGCACGCCAACTCTTGAACTCACCAACCTTTGTGTTGATATTTTAGTATGCTATTCTCAGTTCATTAACTTCGCTTGCCTTTAGGAGCACTGAACGGATTCATCATGCATTCTAAGACTCTACCTTAAAGACATCTTTGTTGGTTTTATTTATTAATGTTTACTCATTTGGGTTGGCGCATGTATTGCCATAGTATGCATTTATATACTTTGGGTTTCTTTACTTACAAAACGCTTCCACATAATTTTCAAGTTTAAACTTTGGTTGATTTTATTTTAACGTTGGCATATGGAGTCGTTCTGAGTAACAATTGACTGTGATCCTGGTTTGTTAACATGCCTCGCGGTAAAACTCCGCACATGGATTTTAAGGGTGTGCCATATTAGTATCAGAGCCATTGGTTATAGGGAACTAGGTTGCATACACACTAGTCTATAACCGCACACAGTTAGTTAGTTAGTTACATGTGCCTTATTTCCTCTACTGTATACTCATTGGCATACACATCACACTCTCTACAGCATGGCATCGTCACCGAGAACTCCGGGTAAATGACCTGCATCACCTACACGATCTGAGTCCCCACCTCCCGCACCTGTACCTGACTGGCCCCGTCTAGCTTATCATCGAGGGGAGATTGATTGGAACCTTTTGCATTGATGGAGCGTGACCCCCCCACGAGACTGGAGTTTCTACCTGAAGTTCGTTGATCACATAATGCATAGGGAGCGCATACCTGTCCTGAGGCCCATGCCTAGAAGCAATGCTGATCATCCAATGCCTTCACTCCCACGAAAGGTGCAGTCCAATGAGCAACTAATTGCTGCACCAGTGTTTGCACTGGATACTGAGCAGCAACGAGTCAGGCGACTCACGAGTGATGTTTGTACACTGCAGCACGAGGTGTACAAACTACGACATCAAATGGATGGAATCGAGGAGCGACAAGGGAAGACCCTAAATGGGTGTCACCACATGGAAGACGGTCTTATAGCACTTAGAGGACGCGTAAATGCTCGTGAACAGCGGAATGTGGTAGCCGATAATAGAATTGCTAACTTAGAAGACCAATTGGCAGCACTTCAGATTGCCATAGCTCCTCCTCCTATAGAGGACCCTGAGGATGAGGATCCCGAACCGGTGGAGATGGAAGATGACAGTGATGGGTCGGATGTTGTCATTGATTTCCTTTATATGACTTGGACTATTAGTGTTTTCTCTATTTTGAAACCTATGTGGGAAGGGTTGTTTCCCAACCCTAACGACAAACTTAAATTATGACATTGGTGAATACATTGTGACTCATTTACAATTTATTTATCTTGGTTATCGTTTTTGTTATGAATGTTGTGGTTGTGATGATTCATTATTCTTCCTATTTACTGTACTTCAATGGGATAAATGTGTTTGATGTTCCTCATTATTGTATTTGTGAATGTAAAGTGAAAAATGGACGCCTGTGGACATGGACGTGGACGTGGGCGTTGACGCGGACGTGGACGTGGCGCTGGAGACCATGGCGGTGGTGCTATAAACATGACCCCTGCTGAATTAGCTGCCCTGATAAACAAGCATGTTCAGGCAGCGGTGGCTGCTGCCCAGACGGGACAGCCAGCAGGTAAACGATGATAGAAAGTTAAATCAAATATCCTGAATAACTGTATAGGATATCTTATCAATGTTTGTTGTGTTAAAATAGGACCACCAGTGTGTAGCTGTAAGTCCTTTATGGACTGTAAACCACTCACCTATAGCGATACTAAAGGGGCTATAGGACTGGTACGATGGTTTGAGATGACAGAGTCTGTTTTCTCCAAATGCAACTGCCCACCTGCTGATCAGGTGAAATATGCCACCGGGACTCTGGAAGGTGTCGCTCTATCCTGGTGGAACGCGCAAGTCCGAATGCTAGGATGAGCGATGGTAAATGGGCTTCCTTGGACTGAATTCAAGGAGATGATGACTGAGGAGTACTGTCCTCGCAATGAAGTACAAAAGCTGGAGATGGAGTTCTGGCAACTTAAGATACAGGGCTCGGAAATTGAGGCCTACACCACCCGAACCTATGAACTATCCACCCTATGCCTGGGAATGGTGAACGATGTGCACAAGAGGGTTGAGCATTACATGCGCGGATTAGTACCCGAAATTCAAGGCATGGTGACTTCTTCCAACCCGACCACGATTCAGCAAGCCATCTAGTTAGCTTATAAGCTAACTGACCAAGCAGTGGAACAAGGACGTTTACCTAAGCGGGGCGTTGTGGTGAGCATACCCAACAACAAGAGGAAGTGGGATAGTTCTAACAACAACAAATCATCATCATCCAGTGGTCAACCCCAACTCAACAACAACAACAGCCAGTTCAGCAACAACACGGAGGTTCGATAATAACCATAACTTAAACCAGACGACTTCAAATAATCAATGACCCAGTGGTTAAGGTGGTAAACATCCGAAGTGCACTCGGTGTAATTACCATCATGTGGGAAGGTGTGATAATTTTAAATGTCAACGTTGTGGTAAGATTGGACACACTGCTAAGAATTGTCGTGGTGAACTGTTAAGGAAGCCACAACAACCTCAAGAGACTCCCAAAGATTGTTTTGAATGTGGGAAGGAAGGGTATTATAGGCGAAACTGCCTACAACTGAGGAAAAATGGTAATGGAAACTACGGCAACGGCCACAACAACAACAACCACGGTAACAACAACAATGGTGGCAATGGTACTGGTAATGGTGGCAATAACGATGGAGCCAAAGGGAGAGCCTTCGTCATTGGCTCAGGTGAGGCTCTAAACGACCCCACAACTATTACTGGTAGGTTTTCTGTTAATGGGTGTTTTGCTACGGTACTATTCGATACTGGAGCTGATAGAAGCTTCGTGTCCATAAAGTTCTGTAATCTTTTAAGTGATATACCCTCCGCCTTAGAAGCTAAATACACTGTAGAATTGGCCGACGGCAAACAGATCCATGTAATGCATATCCTTAGAGATTGTAAGATAGAGCTTGCCGGTCATACTTTCGCTATAGATCTTATGCTTGTTACGCTGGGAAGTTTTGATGTAGTGATAGGCATGGATTGGTTCTCTAGCAAGCAAGCGGAAGTCATATGTCATGAGAAGATCATACGAATTCCTGTTGGTGATGAAATCCTTACAGTCAGAGGTGATAGGAGTGGTGCTGTGATAAGCATCATCTCATACATGAAAGCCCAAAAGTTGTTACGAAAAGGTTGTTTGGCTATTCTGGCACTCGTCACTGATAAGCAAGCGGAAGAAAGGAGAATGGAGGACATTCCCATAATGCGTGACTTTTCAGAGGTGTTTCCAGAGGATCTTCCTAGATTACCACCTCACCGCCAAGTGGAATTTCAAATCGAGTTGACTCCCGGCGTAGCCCCGATTGCTAGGGCACCTTATCGATTAGAACCGAACGAACTACAAGAGTTGTCATCACAACTTCAGGAGCTTTTAGATAAAGGCTTTAGCACATCACCTTAGGGAGCCCCTGTTCTTTTTGTTAAGAAGAAGGATGGCACAATCCAGATGTGCATCGATTATAGGGACTCCGAGAAGAAGACATTCCGAGAAGATTGACTTGAGATCCGGTTATCATCAACTTAGAGTCCGAGAAGAAAACATTCCCAAAACTGCATTTCGTACTCATTATGGTCATTATGAGTTCTTGGTCATGCCTTTTGGGTTGACTAATGAACCTACTGTGTTTATGGACCTCATGAACCGTGTGTTGATAGGATCTCAGCATCTAGTTTGATCGATTCGAATGATTTCAGCAGCGGAATAGAGTACCGACTAGCACAATTCGAGCAAGAATACCAAAGATATAGCAATGAACAGAATTAGTTATAGAGAGAGAAAGCTTCTGCAAAAGGAATATTTCATTCAATCTCACGCTTTGGCATGGCTTTCGCAAAATTACAATTTAGGTCATTCTTCCTTATATAAGGAAAAATGACGTAGGCTGATGTCACTTGATAGTGACATCTAACCGTTATTTAACAAACTACTGAAACACTAAAACTACTGAAGATGTCTAACAGCTGACATCTTCTTACAAGAAGCTAAGTGTTTACTTATTACAAAACTACTGATAAGAAACTACTGAAACTACAACGACTGAAGAACAAGCTCTTCAGTCGTTTTACAAAACTACTGAAAGCAAAAACATAAACTACTGATAAACACAACTACTGAAGAAGTTCAGCTGTTGTGACAAACTACTGAAACTTCAGCACTCGGTCTTCAGACTTGAACTTCAGACGTTTTATCAGCTGATGACTTCAGTAGATGTCATCAGCTGATGTCTTCAGTCTTTGTCTTTAGACTTTGTACATTAGTTGTTGATCTTCAGCACTTGTGGACTCTTCAGCTGTTAAACTTCAGTACTTTCGTCTTCAGCTTCAGCACTTGTATTCTTCAGCTGTTGACCTTCAGTACTTTGGTCTTCAGCTTCAGCACTTGTATTCTTCAGCTGTTGACCTTCAGTACTTTGGTCTTCAGCTTCAGCACTTGTGTTCTTCAGCTGTTGAGCTTCAGTACTTTAGTCTTCAGCTGTTGAAGTCTTTAGTACTTGATCTTCAGCTGTTGAAGTCTTCAGCACTTGTCAAACTGCTGATGAAGCCTTCAGCAGTTGTTGTGATATCATGTGGGACTTAGAGGTATTCTGATCTTGGCTCATTGGTTCTTTTGGTCCAACAAACTCCCCCTGAACCAATGTAGCCAAAACCTCTAATTGATTTATTTTCCCACTTATTGTTGGCAGAATGGTTGGTCTTTTTCCTTCTTGATCAGTTGGAAGATGACCCATATAAGCACTGGCCTGGGAATGAGTCTCTGATGATTTGATTGGCAATGTATGGATGGGAGCCCTGTATTGGGGAATTGGACACTGAGCTGTTCCCCCATCCATGAGACTCACTTCCTAACTATGAGCCTGTAGGATTCCCTGGTGTAGGCCTCCAAAAATACAATTTGTTCCTCCATGGTGAGCTCCTCTGCCTCACCATCGAAGAATCCTTCTAGCCCATAGTACTCAGACAAGAATTTGACCTGTTTTCCATTTTTGAGTACCACTGTTGTAATCTGTCTGTAAGCAAATTCATCAGGATGATGACCTTCTAACAACAGTGGTAACTCATCCTTTCTGATCTTATTCAGCCTCTTATACACCAGCCCCTTTTTTATCATTCTGTTCTCCAGCATCTTTGTGGAGCATGTTTGAGGTGTAGGCCTTTTTGAATCTTCCAGGATTTCCCAGGTGAGACTACAAGGGCTAAGGAGATCACTTCATCTACAATCTTTTTCATTTGCCCATTGTATCTCTGAGGGATTTTTTCTTTTGTATTCTGTGAGCCACCCTGGGATCAGGCCAAATTCTTACTCTTTCTTTTACATACTGAAAAGTATGTCTAAGAGTATAATCCTCTGAGCTTGTTTTTTCATATTAATGATGGAGGAAGTGGCTGCATATGCTTTATCTACTCTCCTCAATAACTCTTCATCGTGCAATCTGTGTTGTTCTTCTTCTTCAATTTCACTTTGATTGCATCTCTTTGTTGCTCAGGAGTTATTGCAAGAGAGAGATCTTTGGCCTTAGGCAACTGCAGAACAGCTGAGATCGGCAGCCTATCTTCTTCATCATCATTTTCTTCTTCTTCCACAAGCCTCAACACCCTTCTCTTCTTCTGCTTAGGTGCATCATCGGCTGTTGGTTTTGAGGGTAGGGAGTTGGTTTTGTGGGTTGTGGTTGTGGTTGTTTTGGAGAGGGAATGTTGACAGGCTGAGTTAGCATTTTGGAGGTGAGTGTGGCTTTTGAGTGTTTGGCTAGCTCAGTCCTGCTCCCTGCTCCTGCTTCATTCAAAGCTTCGACTACTAACCCTTAGTGTATGCTTCAGACGAACAGATCTTGGAGGTTATGGCCAAGATGCTGTCCTGTGGTCCATGATTTTACTTCGATCAATGATCTCCCAAGGTATTTGCTGATAAATCTGATCATGATCTCAAGTCTCTCTCTATCCATAGTGCTGTAGCTGGCCCATCTTTGTTGGATCTCTTCGATCTCTAATCTTCTTATTTCAGAATCCAGCTTTTCAGTGTCGAAACCTTGCCTAAACAGCTGATCAATGATATTGTCCATTGATCTGTTGTTTCAGCATCAGCCTCTTTAACCATTTCGTTCAAGTTCTTCTCTTTCTCAGCACTCTTCTTTTTCTTGTATGTGACATGAAAATCTTTTTGACTTTCATGTACTTTTCAATTTCAGCTCCCTTCTCAATCACATTCTCCTTCTCTTTTTCGGCCTCATACACACAATCCTTCTCTTTTCCCCTCTTTATCCTTCTCTTTCTCTCTCTCCTTCTCCATCCTCTTTCTTTTAGCTTTCACTGCTGAACTCTCCCCCTTTTTGGGTGCATTGGTTGCAAGGGATTGAGTAGCAGAAAGTTGTTGCTCAGTACATCCTCCACCATGGGTTGTAAGACAGAAGAAAGTCTCTCATCAACAGTTTAATACAAATTCGGTTAGCTGCGGTGTGATGAGAGATAGGGATTTTGAGGGATAGCATCCATTTGCTCAGGGGGGTTTTGGTCCTGAGAAATGGTGCCAGAAACAGAGGCAGGTGGCTGAGAATTTTGTAGTGGCTGTGTGTTTTAGGGACCTTCAGAGGAAGGTGCCATCTGTTGGGTTGATGTGGTGGCAGATGGTCTTTCTCCTTGAGAGAGTTGGTCAAGTAGTTTTTGCAGCCTACTGACTTCCTCCTCTAGGATTATGTTCTGGGCAAGAACATCATAAAAGAAGCCAGGTCATCATCAGCAGATGCTGAATCACCTGACCTCCTGCTTGTAGCAGGATGTACATGCACTGGTGTAGACCAGATGTAGCATGTGCCCCTTTGTCTTGGAACTGGGGACTTCCAGCCTCAGGACTTTGTCCTTCATCAGCTGTTGCCTCTGGTGAGGTCTTAGTTATGTTACCAACCTCAGTCTGATCATATGCTGATTCAGAAGAGGTGGCAGCCTCACCAGATGTTCTGTCTCCATATCCACACCAGAGATAGAACATTTAAACCCCGGTGCTGTGGGTTGTCAGAAGCATGTGTATCCTCTTCCTCAATTGCTGTTGTTCTCCTCCTTTGTTGGTGGTTGTAGGGGAGGAGGAGAGGCATGCAGCTGAGTCAGCACATTGGCAATTATAATGGTTGGGCTTTGAGGGGCATTTGCATGGGGAGAGGGGATAGAAGCTGATTGCATCCGGGGGAGAGGATGCTCTTCAATGATAACCTCCTCAAGTGAGAGAGGTCTCAGTAATGTGTTTCCCCTGAAGTGGTTGCAACAGGATCCTTTTGAGAGGATACCTGTGCGGCTGTTGCTGGTTGAGTCTTTAACACTACTGGAGGTTTGAACCAGTAGGTTTATCCTGTTTGGGTGGTACAGGAGCATCATCAGGGGACTCATCTCCCTGATTAGCTTGTTTGGGTTTGGATTTTGGCTTGGTGGGGACTTTGGATCTGGCAGTTGAAGCTGTGGGTTCCCTTTGCTTGGGTTTGAGCAAACGGCAGCTTCTTTGAGGATTGGTCGGAGTTATGCCTGGAGTATACCTCAGCTAGAACAGCTGGTGCAGGGACTCCAAGGCCAACAAGGCCATCAGTTTGTTAATTCATTTAAAATTATGGCCATCAGAAACCTGGGATATAATAGCCATCTTTTTCCCACAGGTTTCTGTGCCAGATCTTTGATTTCTAGAAACACAATTTGTGAAAAATTTAAAGGTTGGTGTTCTAGAATGAATATAATACCTGTTGCCACCGGGAAGACATTTGATCCCATGAGGATGTCTTCGAGGCTAAGCAAACATTCACCATATGAAATATCATCGTTCAGCATCAGGGAAGTTCTTCTTCAGTATGGTAGCAGCTCGAAGATTTCCGTCGTACCCATTGTTGATGAAGGACATATCAGTTGTGCCCTTCGGGTACTCAGTCACAGCATAGCATCTTGTAATTTAGCACTCGACGAATGCTATCAGGTGTAACCTCTACTTGTTTTTGGTTGACCAATGACCGAACAGAAATTTGGCCGGAAGGCACATCAGTGTGAACGTAGGCATTGGACCAAAACTGACTTAGTGACTCTGGGTAGATGGTCGGGTTTAAGAGCAGAGCAGTACTATACTGAGAATCAGCCATTAGGTCTATGGCGTGATCAAACTTTGTCCAGAAGGCCGATTTCGTGAGGTAGGCGACGCATTATGTCGGTTTTTAGACTCATGGTTGCCATTTTTGAAAGTATGAAGGTCAGAAGAACGGCTAATGGAACGTTTGAGAAGAAGACAGGTATTTATAGGGTTGGGATAGGAAAAGGCTGAAAGAAAACTACTGAAGGTTTTGGTGTGGTCATCAGCTGTTTGAAACTACTGATGACGTGGTATTAACCTTCAGAGGTTTAAAACGACTGACAGTGGTGGTGTTGTCATCAGGTGTTATAAAACAACTGAAGACTTGGTTTTGACCATCAGACGTTGAAACAGCTGAAGTCTTGGTGTTAACCATCAGTATTTATGAAACTACTGAAGGTCGTGTTTTGACTTCATATGATGTAAACAACTGAGGACTTGGTGTTTGTCATCAGTAGTTGTGAAACTACTGAAGACATGTTTTTGCCATCAGTTGTTGTAAACAACTGAAGACTTGGTATTAGTTATCAGTAGTTGTGAAACTACTGAAGACTGTGGTCTTGCTTCAGTTGTTTTAGAAACAGCAGTTGTAGAAACAACTGAAGAGAAATTACTCATCAGCTGTTTTCGTCAATTCTTAGCTTTTCAGCTGTTTCATACTGTCCTCAACACTTACTCATCAGACTTTTCATCTGCTTTTCAGGTGTTTCATAGGACGTCAGTACTTATCTGTTTTTACTGATTTCAGTAGTTGTAACTACATCAGTAGTTTAACTACATCAGTAGTTTAGAACAGATAAAGTACTTCAGTACTTGTGAGGCATTTAGCCTTCAGTAGTTATAAAAACTACTGAGGGTAAAAGAACTCATCAGTACTTATATGTGACATGGTTACCAATGATCATCAGTACTTATACTGAGATCATCAGTAGTTGTCACTTATTCTAGCTGCAGCATACCAAGCCTTAACACCAGGTTGTGGAAAGTTGAACTATCCAAAGGCTTAGTAAAAATGTCTGCAAGCTCATCAGCACTAGGCACAAACATAGGATTAATTAGACCCTTTTCAAAACAATCTCTTATAAAATGATGTCTAATTTCTATATGTTTGGTCCTAGAGTGCTGGACTGGATTTTTGACAATGCAAAGAGCTGAAGCACTATCCATTAATAACGGAGTCTTAGTCTCTGTAATGCCATAATCCAAAAGTTGATTCTGAAGCCAGAGTACTTGGGATGTACAACTTGCAGCAGCAATGTACTCGGCTTCAGCAGTGGATGTAGCAACAGATGTTTGTTTCTTACTCTGCCAAGAAATCAAACAGTTGCCTAGGAATTGACATCCACCAGAAGTTGATTTCCTGGTCAACTTACACCCTGCATAGTCACTATCAGAGAAAGCAACTAATTTGCAAGAGTGCCCAGTGGAATACCATAAACCTAGAGATTGTGTACCTTGCAAATATCTAAAGATCCTCTTGACTGCAATCAGATGAGACTCTTTAGGTGCAGCCTGAAATCTAGCACAAACACATGTAGCAAACATAATATCTGGTCTAGAAGCTGTTAAATACATCAAGGACCCAATCATACATCTGTAAAGCGTTTCATCAACAGCTTTACCTTTCTGATCAACATCCAATTGTGTGGTGTTGCACATGGGAGTAGAACAGGGCTTACAGTTTTGTAAATCAAACTTATTTAAAAGATCTTTTGTATATTTAGACTGATGAATGAAAATTCCATCAGCTTTTTGTTTGATTTGCAAGCCTAGAAAGAACTGTAATTCTCCCATTGCACTCATTTCAAACTTCCTTTGCATTAATTTTGTAAAATCATCACACAACTGGGGATCAGAGGATGCAAATATAATATCATCAACATAAATTTGAACAAGTAGCTTATGCTGATCCACCTTCTTAATAAATAAAGTTTTATCTATGGAGCCTCTAGTGAAATTATTTTGCAGAAGAAAGTTAGATAATGTCTCATACCAGGCTCTAGGAGCTTGTTTCAACCCATAAAGAGCCTTATCAAGCTTGTATACCCATTCTGGGTGTTTATTATCCTCAAAACCTGGTGGTTGACACACATAAACTTCTTCTTTTATTTTACCATATAAAAATGCACTTTTAACATCCATTTGAAAAACTTTAAGATTGTGGAGTGCAGCATAGGCTAAGAACAATCTAATTGCCTCCAGTCTGGCTACAGGGGCAAAGGTTTCATCATAATCAATACCTTCTTCTTGTGCAAACCCCTGAACAACCAGTCTGGCCTTGTTCTTAACAATAACCCATTTTCATCTGTTTTATTCCTAAACACCCATTTAGTGCCTATTGCACACTTACCTGGGGGAAGAGGAACAAGCTCCCACACTTGCTGCTTTTTGAACTGAAGAAGCTCAAGCTGCATTGCTTCAACCCAGCCATTGTCTCTAAGTGCAACATGATAATTCTTTGGCTCTAGCTGACTGATGAAGAGAGCATAGAAGCAGAAATTGGACAATGACTTCTGGTTGAAACTCCAGCATTGATATCACCAATGATTTGAGACATTGGGTGATTCTTCAGCTCTTGATAAACAATGAGATCAGTGCAAGTGTTTGTAGAACCTTCAGCAGCAACAGATGTTGATGTAGACTCTTGAAACCATGTAGATGGTGGCAACTCAAATGAAGTTGAAGATGCAGAAATCTCATCAGCACTTGTTGTGGATGAAGCTACTGAAGCTACAGAGCATCAGTTTAGAGGACACAGGCAGTTGGTCACTAAACCTGAAGAGGTGAGTACTGCTATCATCATCATCAGCACCAGCAGTACCACCAGGTGGTGAACTGTTGACAGGAGCAACAGCAGGAGTTTGATAAGGAACATATTGCAGTATGTCCAAATCAAATAGCTCCACAGGGCTTTGTGGATCTCTTGTCCTTTGGAGATTCATTAAACTTAACATGTAGAGTCTCTTCAACCATCTTTGTTCTACAGTTGAAGACTCTGTATGCTTTGCAAGTTGATGAATAACCAACAAAGTACCCTGCATCCACCTTAGGATCAAATTTTTGGAGTTGATCCCGTGTGTTGAGAATGAAACAAGGACACCTAAAAGCTCTGAAGAATGAAATTAGAGGGGCCAAATGATGAAGAACTTCATATGGAGTCTTCATCAACCTCTGATTTACTAGAACTCTATTCTGTACATAGCAAGCTGTATTGACAGCTTCAGCCCAAAAAGTCATTGGCAGTCCAGAATCAGCCAACATGGACCTTGCAGCTTCAATAAGGGTCCTGTTCTTTCTCTCCACTACTCCATTTTGTTCAGGAGTTCTGGAATGCTAAACTGCCTCTTGATTCCCTTGAGAGGTAGAACTCATCAAGTGTATTGTTTCTGAATTCTGTTCCATTATCACTTCTAATACACTTGACTGAGAGGGAATACTGCTTCTCAACATACAACACAAAGTTGATAATCTTCTGAGCTGCCTCATCCTTTGAATGCAAGAAGAAAGTCCATACAAATCTGGAGTAATCATCCACAATTACCAGACAGTATTTCTTCTTAGCCATACTCATCACTCTCACAGGACCAAAGAGATCCATGTGAAGAAGCTGTAAGCAGGCAGTGGACTTAGGTTCTTCTATGGAGGAAATGAAGCTTTGTGCTGTTTTCCTTTTAAACAAGCAGTGCAGTTATCTTCACATTTGAACTCCTTCATAGGCAGTCCCCTTACTAAACCATGGTTTATCAGCTGATTTATGTTTTTGAGATTAACATGACCCAGCCTTCTATGCCATAGAGAGTAGATTCTAGGGGAAGCCTTGGAAAATAGGCAAGGATGGCCTTTGAGATCTATTTTCTTGGAATCTAAGGGCATACTCTTCCTGCTGTCCTGTGGCCTTCAGGAGAGTGTATTCATCCAACACCTTCAATCAAACTTAGAACTTTGGATGACAGAATCCGACAGTTCTGACTGGTGAAAAGAGCAACATGGCCTTTGTCACACATTTGACTGACACTCAAGAGGTTGTACTTGAGATTTTCCACATGGTTAACATCATCAAACTTTATTTCCCCATTGGAAACAAAGCCTTTGCCGATGATGTAACCCTTTGCATCATTGCCAAATGACACAACCCCCTTCCTTCCTTGAGAGTAGTCATTAAGAAGTGATCTGTTTCCTGTCATATGCATGGATCCTCCACTGTCTACATACCAGATGCCTCTGTGGCATGTTGAAGACCCTGCAAAACACAACAAATTAGTTAGATTTTGAGACCCAAACCTTTTTGTTTTTGGGCCTGTTCTCATCAACAGATGGTAAACTAACAGGTTTGTTGGAAACAACAGCCTGAGAGGAAGAAGATGGTGAAGAAGAGGAATCCTTTGGCTTGGACCTCCTTTTCTGTGTTTCAACATAGGAACATCTAATTGGTTAACTCTTCCCAATAGATGTTGAACCATCATAACCAGCTGTGTCTGATTTGTGATAAAGCTTTCAGCTCTCCAGACACATTGGCATTGGAGTTTGATAAGTTCCTATGTTGCACCTTCTTCTTTTGAGCAATCTCAGCTGTTACCTGTTTAACCCCTTCCTTTTTGGATTTCTTTTTGGACTTAAGGGTTACAGGATTTGATGTTGCTGGTACAAATGTGGCTTCAACTCAGTTTTCATTTAAACCATTTTCTCTTTAATTTCCTCTTTATGTTTGAGTTGGATCCTCTTTTGTACCAACTCATCTGTAAGATGATTGAACAAACCACATATTTCACATGGTTTCTTCTTCATCTTATGTTGATCATCAACTAAAGAGAATGAAACTACTGAAGACTTGTTCTTCAGCACTTTGGAAGCACTATTTGCTTTCTTGACTTCCTCTTTAGTAGTCTTCAAACCCTTTCTACTGACAGTTTTCTTCTCTTCAGTGCTGACAGTAGTTGGAGTTTGAACTTCAGGTGTTAAATCTTGCTCTCCAGTCCTTTCAGACTTCCAGAAATAACTCCTGAGTTGATCAACTCTTTGATCATGTGAGTGTCAGTATTTGAACCATCAAGATCAGCTGATAGGTTCAACGAGGAATATACTAACTTCAACTTCTGATGGTGCTCTATCAGAAAGTGAATCACATGATGAGGTGGATTGGTTATTGCTTTCTCCATCAGATTTCACTTCTGCTCTTGAAGCAAAATCTGTAGGAGGAGCAGTGTGATTAACCAATGCCAAACTTCACATTGGAAGCAGATTGCTTACTAAGAAGCATTTCAAAACCTTTGCATGATTGTACCCATCGATCACACTCTACTTGGGTGACTGCAAGGGTTTCTTTGAGGTCTTTGTACTTTTCTAAAAGTACCTCTTCCCTAGCCTTATCATCAGTGATTTGGCATTTAAGTTTATAAATCTCATCATTTTTCTCTTTAAGCATAGACTCAAACTCAGCTTTTCTTTTGGAAATGATCTTTTCTAGCTCTATGTTCTTATTAATTAAAGCTACATTTGCTTCTCTAATAGAGGCAAATGCTGCTATGCATGTTTCAGAACATAATTTGGCCTTAGCCTCAGAGGATACCTGTGATACCTGTGATGAAGGCATTTGAGGATGATCCATCTGCAGACTCCAGAGCCATAAGTGCCAGATTCCCAAAAGGACTGTCACCACCATGTTGACCAGCACCTGTGAACAGTTGTTCATGACCAGACATGTCATCTGGTAAACTGCTCCAGTCAACAACTCCAGGGGTGAAGAAGCTGTGTTGTTGAGGTTGAGGAGGTTGATGAGATTGAGATGGTTGAGGCTCAGGAAGAGCATGTGGTTGTTGAGCAATGGGTGTTGAACCTGACTGGTTTGTGGCATGTAATAACAAGGGTAAGGATATGGCATTGGACCCTGAGGAACAAAATATGCAGGAGATTGTTGTTGAAATGATGACCAGAATTGACAGGATGTTGCCCTCTGTGTTGTTGACTATTGCCAGGGAAAGTCACAAAGGGTGCAGAAGAATTAGATCCAGATGATCTACATTCTCTAGCAAAGTGTCCAAGCCTGTGCATTTGTGACACCTCAACTTACTCTTGTCAAAACCAACTTTGGTTTTGCCAGAGAGTCCTGGGAACTTTCTTCCAGTTCTTTTGTAGAACTTCTGAGATCTGATATTTATCAAGGCCATTTGGCTCAAAATATCCATCTCTTCTAAGTCATCATCAGCAATCCCCTTGAGATCATCCATGATGAAGCATAGATTGTCATTATTACACCCAGTAAACTGACTATCAACACTCACAAATGCAGAATCAGAAGTGTTTGAAGAGAAATCAATATGCTCATCATACTGGCATTCAGATGAAGCATATTCTGACTCATGACCAACCAAGGCAGTGTTGCCTGGTACAAAGTCTTCAGTGAGCTTACCAGATGACCAGTTTCCTTTTCTGTCTATCTCTCTTTCAAATGTAAGCATTTTCCCATGAAGTTGGGTGAGAGATAGGTTATCCAATTTGCACTGGAGCGTAGGACAATGTATATGTGTCCCTATCTCTCAGGCAGTGATCTGAGGAATCTGTGGTTCATTTGGCTTTTGGTATATTCATGTTTAACCATTTTCAACTCAGAGATTAAACCGCTCAAACTGCTGAGTCAGAGTCTCACCCTTTCTATGAGCAAAAGTCTCATACTGTTGGGCGAGGATTTCCCTGTTGTTTGCTAAGACCTCATCAGTGCCACCAAATTGTTCTTTCAGTGCATTCCAAGGTCATGAGCAGTTTCATGATGCATAAGCCCGAATAGATTTCATTAGCAGTGCCATGGCCAGAATTCCATGGGCTTTAGCATCAATCTCAAACAACTTCTTGTCCTCATCAGAGTATTGTTCCTTCTTCTTTGAATCAACATGATTTGTTTCCGGATGATTCACATTGGCTTATGTGGTCCATGTACCACGGATGTCCAACAACCTGAACTATTGACGACAGTGATGGAGCATTCTTCGTTGCCAAATGTTATACTCATTCCTAACCAGCATCGGAGGCTTGGTTGAGGAACCAGTATTGTGTGGATCATTAGAAGGTGTAGTCATTTTTTAAAATTCAGACAAATTCAAGATAAGCAAAACCAATTTAGCTCAAAACCACTAAGAACCTCAATTAAAATAGCCAAAAGCGACAGAACTTCAATCTCTATAACAGATTCGTGCGAATTTGCTAGTTCGATCAAACTTAGAGCAAATGAGCAGTTTCAATGATCAATTGTTAGATCGATCAATGATTAACCTTCTCTGATACCATTTGATAGGATCTCAGCATCTAGTTTGATCGATTCGAATGATTTCAGCAGCGGAATAGAGTACCGACTAGCACAATTCGAGCAAGAATACCAAAGATATAGCAATGAACAGAATTATTATAGAGAGAAAGCTTCTGCAAAAGGAATACTTCATTCAATCACACGCTTTGGCATGGCTTTCGCAAAATTACAATTTAGGTCATTCTCCTTATATAAGGAAAAATGACGTAGCTGATGTCACTTGATAGTGACATCTAACCGTTATTTAACAAACTACTGAAACACTAAAACTACTTAAGATGTCTAACAGCTGACATCTTCTTACAAGAAGCTAAGTGTTTACTTATTACAAAACTACTGATAAGAAACTACTGAAACTACAACGACTGAAGAACAAGCTCTTCAGTCTTTTACAAAACTACTGAAAGCAAAACATAAAACTACTGATAAACACAACTACTGAAGAAGTACTCTTTAGCTGTTGTGACAAACTACTGAAACTTCAGCACTTGGTCTTCAGACTTGAACTTCAGACGTTTCATCAGCTGATGACTTAAGTAGATGTCATCAGCTGATGTCTTCAGTCTTTGTCTTCAGACTTTGTACATCAGTTGTTGATCTTCAGCACTTATGGACTCTTCAGCTGTTAAACTTCAGTACTTTCGTCTTTAGCTTCAGCACTTGTATTCTTCAGCTGTTGACCTTCAGTACTTTGGTCTTCAGCTTCAGCACTTGTATTCTTCAGCTGTTGACCTTCAGTACTTTGGTCTTCAGCTTCAGCACTTGTGTTCTTCAGCTGTTGAGCTTCAGCACTTTAGTCTTCAGCTGTTGAAGTCTTCAGTACTTGATCTTCAGCTGTTGAAGTCTCTAGCACTTGTCAAACTGCTGATGAAGCCTTCAGCAGTTGTTGTGATATCATGTGGGACTTAGAGGTTTTCTGATCTTGGCTCATTGGTTCTTTTGGTCCAACATGTGTGCAAACCCTATCTCGATCAGTTCGTCATTGTGTTTATCGATGATATACTGATATATTCTAGGACCAAGGAGGATCATGAAGAGCACTTACGAATGATCTTAAAGGTATTGAGGAATGAGCAGTTGTATGCCAAATTCTCAAAGTGTGACTTTTGGATACGAGAAGTGCAATTTCTAGGTCATATTGTTAATGAGAAAGGGATACATGTTGATCCTGCCAAGATTATGGCGATAAAGAATTGGACTACACCCAAAACATCGAGCGAGATAAGACAATTTCTGGGATTAGCAGGATATTACCAACAATTCATAGAGGGATTTTCTAAGATCGCACAACCTCTAACGGCCTTGACTCACAAAGAACGACATACAAATGGAGTGAGAGCCAAGAATCGGCTTTTCAATTGTTAAAACAGAAACTCTGTAGTGCCTTGATATTGGCAGTGCCAGAGGGAACGGATGATTTCATGGTGTATTGTGATGCATCCATTCAAGGATTGGGTTGTGTCTTGATGCAACGAGAAAAGGTGATAGCCTACGCTTCAAGACTACTAAAGGTTCACGAGAAGAACTATACCACCCATGACTTAGAATTGGGTGTAGTGGTTTTTGCCATAAAGATTTGGATACATTACTTGTATGGTACCAAATGCACTATATACACCGATCATAAGAGTCTTCAACATATGTTCGAGCAAAAGGAGTTGAATATGAGACAACGACGTTGGTTCGAGCTACTAAACGACTATGATTGCGCTATCAAGTATCATCCGGGAAAGGCGAACGTGGTTGCCGATGCCTTAAGCCGGAGGGAAACAGCTAAACCCAGACGGGTGCGAGCTTTACAGCTTACTATCAGTACCCAACTGCCTGAACAAGTTAAGGAGGCATAGATAGAAGCGTTAAAAGCGGAAAATGTTGGTTCTGAGTCGTTAAGGGGAATGGATAACAACTAGTGGTGAAGGAGGATGGAATTCAGTACTTCATGGATGGACTTTGGGTGCCTGTCTATGGAAATCTAAGAGATTTAGTTACGAGTGAGGCACTGACGTGCTTCAAATTATACATATAAAACATATCAATTGCACATCAATTATTCTATAAACTCTTATGGAAATGATGATTTGATACCTAAATCATTCATATTGTGTTTTCAGGCTTGGAAAATACCAAGATGAACAAAAGGAGCAAAAATAAGAAGAAAATGAAGAAAACCAAGTTTTGGAATTCAAGCATGGGGCCGTGCTTCATGAGGCACGCCCCCATGCCCAGCCTAAAACACACCCCTGTGCTTAAATCAACACACCCCCGTGTTTGTTGGTCTGACAAGACAAAAGTACTGTTCCCTGACCCGAGGCACGGGGGCGTTCCCCAGGAGGCACGGGTCCGTGCCTGACCACAAACACGGGGTCGTGCCCATTGAACACGGGGCCGTGCCCAACAACCTCTGCGTGTACGAGCTGACCAACTTTTACGTACATTGTACTAGCACGGGGCCGTGCCTTTTAGGCACGGGGCCGTGCTTAAACACTCCAAAAAGCCTATAAATAGGACTTCATTTGCAACTTGAAGAGGAGCTTTTGGGAGGTGAAGTGTTGGTGTTCCCTCTTGAGAACCCAGCCTTTGGAGGTCCTTAGAAGGTTTTGGGGTTCATTAAACACTTAGAAGAAGCTTGGGATCGTTTAACATCATCCATAATGGATCACCTGTTTTATTGTTCTAATTTACCGATGATTTCATTACTATCTTTTATCTTTGTTGTTATGTTCAAGCTCCTTGTGAGCTAAACTTCATGTGTTATCCTAATTTAATGAAACTTGTGTAATTTGTAATGAACTAATAGTGTGATAAATATTGTGTTAATGTTATGGTGGTCTTGGGAAAACTATTGATGGGTAGCATCTACATTTGAACGGAAGTTATAAATTTATGGTTTGTGATTGTGATCGTCATACAAAGTTTAAAAACCGTATGATTAATTTACATTCGCGAAACCGGTCATCATAATAAATCCATGGCTAACGAACTAGAAAAGGTTATTATAAATCATATCACTTTAACTTTCTGATCATTTGCGGGTTCCCTTTTATTAGTTCGGAAACTTCAGTAATTGTTACGGTTTTCTAAAATTAATGGTATGTTAGGAAGGAACCTGATCAACTCTCTTTTTAACATTAAGTTATGTTTTCAGAAATCGTATGTCAAATAGGTCACAAAGATTTACCTACATTACTAGGGCTTTGATCTGAGCAGTAAAACTCAGCCTCATACGATCAAGTCACTACGGCAGCAGGATAGACGAGAAATCGCGCCAGCTCATCTTTATAAACATTAACATATTACATTATTAAATATCTTTAATCACACCACCAATTCATCACAGTTACATAAGTGTAATCTAAATTAGGATAACAACCTTACTTCACTGAAAGAATCACCAAAAGCCTCAATCTATCTTTTTCTCTCTTTATTTATCATTATTATGTTAAACTTATCATTTTCTAAAATCTAAAACTGATAGTCAATTACGAGGGTCGTTGAGTAGGCTTAGTGTGTCCATGGATTGATACTCGGTTCTTACCAACACTATCTTACCATAAGACAGGTACACTTGCCTTTTGTGTGTGTGGTTTAGTATTAGTAATAACCAATTAAAACTTAATATGTGCGTAAAATCTTTATCAAAATATATATACTGTCCGCACCCAACAGGCACACAAATCTAAGTATTCTATACATCCTAGATCTGACAAGATGTACCATGACCTAAAGGCGCACTACTAGTGGCCTAATATGAAGGCGGATGTAGCTATGTATGTGAGCAAGTGTTTGACCTGCTCGAAAGTAAAGGTGGAATATCAAAAACCATCCAGACTATTGTAACAACCCGAGATACCAATGTGGAAATGGGAACGTATCTCCATGGATTTTATAACCAAGTTACCCAGAACTAATACCGGTTGTGACACGATATGGGTTATTGTGGACCGATTGACAAAGTCTGCTCATTTCCTTACAATTAAGGAAACTGACAAGATGGAGAAATTAACCTGATTGTACCTTAAAGAGATCGTTTCGAGACACGGTGTACCGATCTCAATTATTTCTCACCGCGACGCTCGTTTCACGTCACACTTCTGGCAATCACTGCAGAAATCTCTGGGTACACGATTTGATATGAGTACTTCTTATCATCCATAGACGATGGTCAGAGTGAGCGTACCATACACACGTTGGAGGATATGCTACGTGCTTGTGTGATTGACTTCGGGAATAAATGGGAAATTCACCTGCCATTGGTAGAGTTTTCTTATAACAACAATTAACATACTAGCATACAGGCAGCACCTTTCGAGGTGTTATATGGGAGAAAATGTAGATCACCAGTTTGCTAGGCGGAAATTGGTGATAGTCAACTGACGGGTCCCGAGTAAATTCATAAGACACCAAGAAGATTGTGCAGATATGAAACCGTATGGCTGCAGCATGAGACAGACAAAAGAGTTATGCTGACAGGTGACGGAAACCTTTAGAGTTTCAGGTTGGTGACAGGTTTTATTGAAGGTTTCACCAAGGAAGGGCATAGTTCCATTTAGCAAATAAGGAAAGCTAAATCCAAGGTACGTCGGACCATTTGAAATATTGGAAAGAATAGGTCCAGTGTCCTATCGACTAGCCCTACTTGATTCGCTAAGTGGAATCCACGATGTATTTCACGTGTCGAACCTAAAGAAGTACCTAACTAATGAAACAATGGTCGTACCACTAGAAGAAGTTCAAGTGGATGAACAATTACGCTTTATTGAAGAACCGGTCGAGGTGATGGACCGTGAGGTGAAAACACTTAAGCAAAGCAAGATACCCATAGTCAAAGTCCGTTGGAATTCGCGACGTGGACCGGAATGCACGTGGGAACGAGAACATCAAATGAAGCTTAAGTACCCTCAACTATTCGAAAAGATGATACCAGCAGACGAAGGTATTGATTCAAATTTCGGGACGAAATTTCTTTCAACATGGGGATGATGTGACAACTCATCCAAAACTCATTCGATTTCTGTTTCTGTGTGCCAATGCAGTAGACCGGTGATGGAACACTCACCATGGAACACAATTTTTGGGGCGAAAATTCTTTCAACATGGGGATAATATGACATCCGGTAATTTTACGTTACCAAACTCCGTTAGTTCCGTTACGTCTTCATACACGTGTCTTGAGCACGCACTAGCTGTCGTTTAATGTTGGTGACCTAATAATAATTAGTAATGTTAAATTAATGATAATTTAACTGATTATGTGATTGTTGTGTTATGGTTATGTGTTTACGCGATTTAAATGTTCAATGTGGAAATTAATCGCGTAAACGTGTGTATTAATTCATATGTGTTGAGTTTTATAATAACTAAAATATATAATTTTGACTATGAGTCTATATGCTTAATAACTTAGTTAAAAACACTTTTAAAAAGGAGTTAAAAGCTAATTTTTATAAAAATACAAACAACGAGGGCTTAAATGGTAATTATGCAAAATTAAATTAAATAAAACAAAACCCTAGCCCCCCCCCCCCCCCACACACCCATCGGCCGCGACTTCATCCCCATACCCCCTCCCTTTGTGATTTCAACCAGAACAAGCAAGAAAGCATCAGATTTGATCAATTTCAAGGGTTCCAACAAGTTAGAATAATCAAATACAAGCCATTACATGTTTAAAGGTTAGAATTTTACAATTTTTGAGGAGTTTTCTATTGGCCGAACCCTAATTCGTGTATAGGTGTTCATGATGTTGAATTTGGTCAATTGATGATGCTATCATGTTAGTTAGATTGTATACATGTTAGTTACGGTTGATTATGCAAGAATGATACGTTTTTGATGAATTATTCATGAACTTTGATTTATGATAAACCCTAATTCGAAAATTGATGCGATTATATGAGATTGATGATTGTATGATGATTATATGATGATTAGTGGATTGTATGAATGCTAGATTACATTGATCTTGCAAGAAGTTGATAAATTGAAGGTTGTGTTCATAGGTTACTAATAATAGTAACTTTATTTTCATGATATGATGATTTGATGATCGATTGATGTTGTTGAAGGGTTTATGATGATGTATGTGTGATAGATTGATGATATGGATGCTAGAAAACTAGGAATGAATGTTGTAGTAGTTCATAGATTTTGAAAAGTAGAAACTTTTGATCATGAAGGTTAGTGAATTATGATGTTTGGATGTTGTTGATCATGCTTAGATGTTGATATGAACTTGAATTGGTGTATTACAATGAATTTTTTAATACATTGGGTGTTTGATATATTTTGGATGCGCTTTCCCAAAAAGGAAACTTTATTTGCACAAAGTTTGAAAGATAATAGTTTGAGCATGTTTGGGATATTAGGAGCATGTTAGTATGTTCATGGATAATTTCTAATGTGATAGAATATGTTAATTTAATTGTATGGAATGCTTGGATGATCATGGGTGATGTATGGACTTTGATGATCATGTATGATGTTGATGGTTGACTAGTAGTTAAGATATCATGTTTGGGACTGGAAATTAATTATTGTGGTGTATGTTGAATGCAATGAACATGGTTAATGAATATGATTGTGATTATCATACACTTGTGCGAATCTGAGGCCCCTACATAGTAGGATTGGCAGGGTTTAGGATGTGAAGTCGTGAGTGGCTTCACATGGCATGTAGTGCGTGATTTGATCTTTGTGTGGCGTGTTAGTTATTTTGTAACTGGTGGGCATGTTAATGTTTTAGATTCGCATGACTTATATGATATTTAGTGGTATGATGATCTAAGTAATGCATTGGGTAATGTAGCACCTCATGTGATCCATTTGAATGTTAACCATGTATGTTATATGTTCACTTTGCTTAATTGAATTATAACTCATGATGTCACCAACGGGTCAAACGGGTCAACTGAGTCAAATGTGTCTGTTTTCTGAAACATTGAGTCTTTGGTTGTAGTGTGATTAGGGTTCCACATGTTCTCTGTTTACACATACTTTTGTACTTACATGATCTAGGTAACCTCTGAAGGTTGTCTGTCCACTCTTGCTTCCAAAGTAAACCTAAGTAGTTGTTACGCACATCAGGTGAGTTCATACCCCACTCTTTATTTAATCTCTCTTGGGGAGATAGAACACTGGCAATTACAAATGCTTTATATATGTTTAAGTTGTGTATAATAGTAATATAGTGTTGTTTACCTTGAAAAAGTCCTCACACTTTTGAATTGTTAATATTGAATAGCGGGGAAATTTGGGTAGTACTACTGGGTCTGATGAGCCCCACCTGTGTGACTTGAGGTCAACTGGGTGCAATTTGTCCTAAAGAATTTTGTCACGACCTGATAAGTCATGACAGGAGGCAACAACTTATCACAGTCAGCTTTAATTGCAAAATCACTATGAATTAATATTTATTGCTAATAGACTAGCTATCTGTTACAATGCACTACTTAGATATCAGAACTGTTAAATTGTTTATATTTGCACGCCAACTCTTGAACTCACCAACCGTTGTGTTGACATTTTAGTATCCTATTCTCAGGTCATTAACTTCTCTTGCCTTTAGGAGCACTGTACGGATTCATCATGCATTCTAAGACTCTACCTTAAGGACATCTTTGTTGGTTTTATTTATTAATGTTTACTCATTTGGGTTGACGCATGTTTTGCCATAGTATGCATTTATATACTCTCGGTTTCTTTACTTACAAAACGCTTCCGCATAGTTTTCAAGTTTAAACTTCGGTTGATTTTATTTTAACGTTGGCATATAGAGTCGTTCTGAGTAACAATTGACTGTGATCCTGGTTTGTTCACACGCCTCGCGGTAAAACTCCGCACATGGATTTTGAGGGTGTGCAAGATTTGTATCAGAGCCAATGGTTATAGGGAACTAGGTTGCATACACATTAGACTATAACCGCACACATTTAGTTAGTTACCTGTGCCTTATTTCCTCTACTGTATACTCATTGACATACACATCACACTCTCTGTAGCATGGCATCGTCATCGAGAACTCCGGGTAATCGACCTGCATCACCTACACGATCTGAGTCCCCACCTCCCGCACCTGTACCCAACTGGCCCCGTCTAGCTTATAGTCGAGGGGATATTGATTGTGATCAACCTTTTGCATTGATGGAGCGTGACCACCCCACGAGACTGGAGTTTCGACCCAAAGTTCGTTGATCACATAATGCATAGGGAGCGCGTACCTGTCCTGAGGCCCATGCCTAGGAGCAATGCTAATCATCCAATGCCTTCACTCCCACGAAAGGTGTAGTCTAATGAGCAACTAATTGTTGCACTGGTGGTTGCACTGGATATTGAGCAGCAACGAGTCAGGCGACTCACGAGTGATGTTTGTACACTACAGCACGAGGTGTACAAACTACGACTCAAATGGATGGACTCGAGGAGCGACAAGGGAAGACCCTAAATGGGTGTCACCACATGGAAGACGGTCTTATAGCACTTAGAGGACGCGTAAATGCTCGTGAACAGCGGGATGTAGTACCCGATAATAGAATTGCTATCTTAGAAGACCAATTGGCAACGCTTCAGATTTCCATAGCTCCTACTCCTGTAGAGGACCCTGAGGATGAGGATCCCGAGGAGGAACCCTGGGAGGAGGATCCG
Organism: Flaveria trinervia; assembly: GCA_025506515.1. NCBI lineage: Eukaryota > Viridiplantae > Streptophyta > Magnoliopsida > Asterales > Asteraceae > Flaveria > Flaveria trinervia. The sequence continues at coordinate 85,244,625 of CM046447.1, forward strand.
GTGGAGATGGAAGATGACAGTGATGGGTCGGATGTTGTCAATTGATTTCCTTTATATGACTTGGACTATGTAGTGTTTTTTTCTCTTTTGAAACCTATGTGGAAGGGTTGTTTCCCCACCCTAACGACAAACTTAAATTATGACATTGGTGAATACATTGTGACTCATTTACAATTTATTTATCTTGGTTATCATTTTTGTTATGAATGTTGTGGTTGTGATGATTCATTATTCTTACTGTCTACTGTACTTCAATTAGGATAAATGTGTTTGATGTTACTCATTATTGTATTTGTGAATGTAAAGTGAAAAATGGATGCCTGTGGGCGTGGATGCAGATGTGGACGTGGCGCTCAAGACCATGGCGGTGGTGCTATAAACATGACCCCTGCTGAATTAGCTGCCCTGATAAACGAGCATGTTCAGGCAGCGGTGGCTGCTGTCCAGACGGGACAGCCAGTAGGTAAATGATGATAGAAAGTTAAATCAAATATCCTGAATAACCGTATAGGATATCTGATCAATGTTTGTTGTGTTAAAATAGGACCACCGGTGTGTACCTATAAGTCCTTTATGGACTGTAAACCATACACCTACAGCGGTGCTAAAGGGGCTGTAGGACTGGTACGATTAATTTGTCCTGAAGAATTTTGTCACGACCTGATTAGTCGTGACAGGAGGCAACAACTGATCACGGTCAGCTTCAATTGCGAAATCACTATGAATTAATATTTATTGTTAATAGACTAGCTATCTGTTACAATGCACTGCTTAGATATCACAACTGTTAAATTGTTTATATTTGCACGCCAACTCTTGAACTCACCAACCGTTGTGTTGACATTTTAGTATGCTATTCTCAGGTCATTAACTTCGCTTGCCTTTAGGAGCACTGCACGGTTTCATCATGCATACTAAGACTCTACCTTAAGGACATCTTTGTTGGTTTTATTTATTAATGTTTACTCATTTGGTTTGACGCATGTTTTGCCATAGTATGCATTTATATACTTTGGGTTTCTTTACTTACAAAACGCTTCCGCATAGTTTTCAAGTTTAAACTTTGGTTGATTTTATTTTAAGGTTGGCATATCGAGTCGTTTTGAGTAACAATTGACTGTGATCCTGGATTATTCACACGCCTTGCGGTAAAACTCCGCATGTGGATTTTGAGGGTGTGATAACGCATGAAGATTATGGATGAAGCTCACAAGACTCGGTACTCTATTCATCTCGGTGCTACAAACAAGTACCAAGACATGAAGAAATATTATTGGTGGCCGGGTATGAAGCGTGATTTGGTGGAGTATGTGAGTAAATGCCTTACTTGTTTATAAGTGAAGGCCGAGCGTTAGAAGCCCTACGGGAATATCCAACCTTTGGATATACCGGAGTGGAAGTGGGAACATATCACCATGGACTTTATTACGAAGCTACCGCAGACTGCGCGAGGCTATAATGCCATAGGGTGATAGTAGATTGTTTGACGAAGAGTGCTCCTTTCCTACCGATCCACGAGACATATTCATCCAAGAGGTTGGCGAATCTATTCATCAAAGAAATCATAACTCGTCAAGTTGTATCGGTGTCTATTGTGTCTGATCGTGACACTCGGTTTACATCCAAATTTTGGAAGAAATTCCATGATGCTATGGGGACGAGGTTACACATTAGCACGGCTTATCATCCCTAGAAAGATGGTCAGTCGGAAAGTGTTGGAGCATATATAGTCATATATAGTGTGTTTATCGCTTGTCGAATAGTCTAGGCTTAATGTTACACACCTGATATGTTGTAAACACATGAAACTGGGTCATTCGTAGGAGCATATACAAATGAGACTCAGTCGTACGACTGAGCCATGCTAATGGACCAGTCGTGCGACTGAGAGATGCGATTGGGGCATTCGTAAGACTGAACCATGAGAATGGTCCAGTCGTACGATTGAACCATACGCATGGTCCAGTCCTACGATTGAACCATAAGCATGGTCCAATCGCACGAATGGCCCAGTCGCATCTAATATGGGTCGACGCCTATATATACCAGTTTCAATGTGTAGAGAGATTAAGGATCTGAGAGGGAGTCTGGCCGGGAACCTAGGGCTGCTGGATAAGAGAGGAGATCATGCTCGATCTCCCTTTGCCAAGAGTCTTGATTCTTATGTTGTAACGAGATTGTAATCGTTAGGTTTTATCAATGAAACCAATCTTTGATAGTTCGTGTTATTGATTTGACTTTTGGTTTTGGTTGTTCATCCTTCCGTCAAGAACATGCTCGGATGTTTACCGATCCAGCCGACTTCATAATTGGTATCAGAGCCGGTTATTGCTGGAATGATCTAACAATCATTCTAGCAACCCGAGCTCTTGATTTCTAGATCAAAGTTCAGATCTTGACGTTAAACCCACTTCATGTTCTTCATGTTTTGCTCAGATCTGGTTACGTGTGTAGTTTCTATGTTAAAATCGAACTCGAAACCACGTTCCAATCACCCCTGCGAATCTTATGATGTCGATGTTGGTTCGTTTCATGTAAAATTCGTAAGATTAGGGTTTTGGGCAGCCCTGGCGGCTGGAGATCTAAAAATATGTGTGCAGACTCGTTCATGGGACTGGGCCATGCGAATGGACCATTCGTACGACTGGACCATGCGAATGGACCATTCGTACGACTGGACCAGTCGCATGTTCAATCGTGCGACTGGACCAATCGTATGTTCAATCGCACGAATGAGCCATCCGCATTGACTCATCCGCATTTGTTCCAGACCAAAAAAAGAGTCTGGATTAGCTTCTTGCACAGATTTGAGGATGAGCAAAGCATATTCACCCTGAGGTTCTTTCGTCAAATAAGTTCGATGTATACCCCATTATTCGTTAGACTTCCAGAATAGGTGAATATAGTTGGAACACGAAAGAGAGAAGATAAGACGTCAGCAGTTGGTGCTAATTTTGTGGGGTAGTCAGGAGCATCTGACTACTTATGGGCCAATCAAGTTATATTTATCCGCGGAGAGAGGATTCTCATTCTTAGGGGGAATCCATGTATAGAGAAATTGAAGACGCAATTAGAAAGTGATGATGTGAGTAGGTTTCTGATGATGAATCTACGTGCATGCTGACTTGTTTGATATTGTCAGCTGTGGATTGGAACCTTCAACCTTTTGCCCAATACACCATGTGAACACGCTAGGAGAGCACAATGTCTATATATTGGGATATGCTGAATGTGAGGGGGAATTTCTGCAGGTGTTGATGTTAATCAGGTTATCCTGTGTGAACATTGAAGCAATAGAAAACTATTCATGTCATTATCTGGAAAAATTAGTTATATGGGGAATCTTGATGCTATGATGGTGTTCTACAAAGTAAACGAAAGCTATTGTGCCTAAATTCATTTTCAGGGATATTGTAGCAACATGACGGATCGCCAACTTTGGCTAATATGGTTTTCGTTTGATTCTATTGGCAACCAGAGCAAAGACTGACTGAAGATTGTAAGAGGTGTTATCTACTATTCGCAAGCAACGTCCAAGGGGGAATTTTTTGGAGCATATATAGTCATATATAGTGTGTTCATCGCTTGTCGAATAATCTAGGCTTAATGTTATACACCCGATATGTTGTAAACACATGAAACTGGGTCATTCGTAGGAGCATATACGAATGAGACTCAGTCGTACGACTAAGCCATGCTAATGGACCAGTCGTGCGACTGAGAGATGCGATTGGGGCATTCGTAAGTCTGGACCATAAGAATGGTCCAGTCGTACGATTAAACCATACGCATGGTCCAATCGTACGATTGAACCATACACATGGTCCAATCGCACGAATGGGCCCAGTCGCATCTAATATGGGTTAAGGCCTATATATACAAGTTTCAATGTGTAGAGAGACTAAGGATCTGAGAGGGAGTCTGCCCGGGAGCCTAGGGCTGCCGGATGAGAGGGGAGATCATGCTCGATCTCCCTTTGCCAAGAGTCTTGATTCTTATGTTGTAATGAGCTTGTAATCGTTAGGTTTTATCAATGAAATCAATCTTTGATAGTTCGTGTTATTGATTTGACTTTTGGTTTTGGTTGTTCATCCTTCCGTCATGAACATGCTCGGATGTTTACCGATCTAGCCGACTTCACTGAAAGGACCATTGAGACACTAGAGGATATGCTTCGAGCGTGTGTCATCGATTTTGGAGGAAGTTGGGATGACCACTTGCCGTTAGCAGAGTTCTCATATAACAACAGTTATCATACTAGTATCGGTATGCCTCCTTATGAGATGCTATATGGTAGGAGATGCAGAACACCCCTGTGTGGGGTGATATCAGCCATAAAGAGTTAGGGAGCGTCAAAGTGGTCAAGGCTACGACTGAGAAACTGGATAGGATCAAAGCCTTCATGAAGGTAGCCAAAGATAGATAAAAGTCGTATGCTGATAAATGACGTAGACCGATTGAGTTCCAGGGGTATCATTTGGTTCAGAATGTGGGGTAAGTTGAGCCCGAGATACATAGGGCCTTTCTGAATCATTGCAAGAGTAGGAGAGGTGGCCTAATTGGAGTTACCAGATGAGTTAAGTGGATATCATCCAACATTCCATGTATCTCATTTGAGGAAATGTTTGGCAGATGAAGACATGGTTGTACCACCGGAAGATATCAAGGTAGACGAACGGCTCAATTATGTGGGGCAACCAGTGGCGATCATTGATCGTAAAGAGAAGAGGTTAAGGAATAAAGTGGTTCTTCTGGTGCGTATACAGTGGAAGCACAGAAAGGGATCTGAATCTACGTGTGAGACTGAAGAAGAGATGAGACAGCATTACCCACGATTGTTTGAGGAATAACAAGTTTTGAGGACAAAACCTAAATAAGGGTTGTGGACTTGTAACACTCGGTTATTTATAAAAGACAAAAAAAGAATATAAAGTGAAGAAAAAAAAAGAAAAGATATTTTACCCAAGTTGAAGGGTAAAAAGTGTCCAAAAGGACAAAATGTTTGAAAAAGTGGGTGTAAAAGGTGATGGCCGCCCATCACTCTCTCTACACACATAACATTCGGATTTTTTCTTTAGAAAGAGAGAGAAGAGCTGAAAACTCTCGGTTTGAAGAAGAACAAGAGCATAAATTCAAATTCGATGTAAGAATTCGTGTGTTTATGGTGTTCTTAACTGGTTTTATCCTCGGTTGTATGCTTATGTGTGGTTGTGTGCGTTCAGGTGTGTGTAAGAGCATAAATTCAAATGCGGAATAGTGGAAGAAATGCAAATGAACAATAAGAAATGCAGATGAATAAAAGAAATGCATATGAACAAAAGAAATGCGGATGAACAATAAGAAATACGGATGAACAAAAGAAATGTGGATGAACAAAAGAATTGCAGATGAACAAAAGAAATGCAAATGAACAAAAGAAATGCGGATGAAGAAAAGAAATGCGGATGAAGATTTAGTTTATTTTGTGAATTTCGGGGAAAAATGCAGATGTAGGTTTTGACTTGGGAGGTTCCCGGGGGTTCATGTAAGTTGACTTTTTGAGGTCATGGATGATGTGATGGTGTATGATGTAGGATGTTATGCATGATTGATGTATGGATGATGATGTATGATGATTATGTATGATTTCATGTTTTGTTCTAGTTGATGTGTGAATTGATGTGTGATTGATGTAGGATGTTATGCAAAATTGCATGTATGACTGATGTGTGAATTGATGTGTGAATTGTAGGATGTTATGCATGATGGCATGTATGATTGCTATTTGAATTGATGACCTATTTGATCAGCTTCGGTGCCAGTTGGTTCTCAAGGATAGACCTTCGATTTGGCTATCATCAGTTGAAAGTGAAGGAGCAGGATATCCCTAAAACAGCTTTTTGTACATGTTAGGGACACTACAAGTTTCTTGTTATATCTTTTGGTTTGACCAACGCTCCAACTACTTTTATGGACCTAATGAATCGAGTGTGTCGGCCGATATTGGATAATTAGCGATTGCGTTTATCGATGATATCTTGATTTATTCCAAGAGTGAGGATGAACATGCCGGTCACATTCGAGATGTGTTGGAGATATTGAGAAGGGAGAGGTTGTATGCCAAATTCTCCAAGTGCATATTCTAGTTGCGTGAGGATCATATTTTGGGTCATATAGTGAATCCCGGGGGGATTATGGTGGACCTAGCAAAAGTGGAGGCAGTGATGCAATGGAAGTCACCAAAGACGCCATCCAAGATTCGTAGTTTCTTGGTTTGGCGGGCTATTGCAGAAGGTTTATCCAAGACTTCTCTAAGATTGCCTCTCCACTAACCAAATTGACCTATAAGGAAGTAAAATTTGTGTGGGGTGAAGCTCAAGAGAAGGCTTTTGAGGAGTTAAAGGCAAGATTGACTCAAGCTCCAGTTTTGTCGTTACTTGATGGAAGTGAAGATCTGGTAGTTTATTCTGTTGCTTCCTACTTAGGTTTGGATGTGTGTTAATGCAGAGAGGAAAGGTTATAGCCTATGCATCCCGACAGTTGAAAGTTCATGAGGTTAATTATCCTACTCATGACTTGGAGCTAGCAGCCGTGGTCTTTGCGTTAAAGATATAGAGGCACTATCTATATGGGATGAAGTGCATCATATTCAGCCGAGATACATAGGGCCTTTCTGAATTATTGTCCGAGTAGGAGAGGTGGCCTATAGGTTGGAGTTACCAGAAGAGTTAAGGGGAATTCATCCAACATTCCATGAATCTCATCTGAGAAAGTGTTTAACAGACGAGGATATGATTGTCCAATTAGAGGATATCGAGGTACACGAACGACTCAATTATGTGGAGAAACTAGTGGCGATCATTGATCCTAAAGAGAGGAGGCTAAGGAATAAAGTAATTCATCTTGTGCGTATACAGTGGAAGCACAGGAAGGGATCTGAGTCTATGTGGGAAACGGAGGAGGAAATGAGACAACATTACCCATGATTATTTGAGGAATAACAGTGTTAAGGATGAAACCTGTATAAGGGGGTGGATTTGTAACACCCGGTTATTTTTGTAGTCATGGAAGAAAGAATAAAAGTGGAAGAAACGAAAGAAAAGATATAAAGCCCAAGTGGAGGGGTAAAAAGTGTCAAAAGGACAAAACTTTATAAAATTTGGTGAATAAAGTCAGTATGGCCGCCCATCTCTTTCTCTTGCTCATATCATTCAGATATTTTAGAGAGAGAAAGAAGGAGAGTTGAAAACTCTCGGATTTTGAGGAACAAGAGCTGAAAAGATCGAATAGAAGGTAAGAATTCATGTGTTTAAGATGTTCTTAACTGGTTTCATCCTCGGTTGTATGCTTATGTATGTTGTGTGTGTTCGGTGTGTGTTTCAAGTGGTTTCTAGGTGAGAACTTGTAGCAATCAGGCATTGAAGGAAGTCTTACCCGAAGAGGCTGCTAAGATGAGTTCTAGAACCCTTCTTTTACATGTTTTAACTGATTTTGGGGATGGAAATGCATGTATGAATGTTTTTATTAAAATGGGTTTTTATACTCATGTGTATATTGTGTGTATGATGTGGGTGGGGTTTGATTTTGGGCTATGTTGATGTTTGAAGATGTTATGTACATGTTTCTGTTGGACCAAAAGAACCAATGAGCCGGATCAGAAAAACCTTAAGTCCCACAGACGTCACAACAACTGCTGAAGACACAAGTGCTGAAGACAAAGTCTGAAGACGCAAGTGCTGAAGACAAAGTCTGCAGACACAAGTGCTGAAGACAAAGTTTGAAGACACAAGTGCTGAAGACAAAGTCTGAAGACACAAGTGCTGAAGACAAAGTCTGAAGACAAGTGCTGAGACAAAGTCTGAAGACACAAGTGCTGAAGACAAAGTCTGAAGACACAAGTGCTGAAGACAAAGTCTGAAGACAAGTGCTGAAGACAAAGTCTGAAGACACAAGTGCTGAAGACAAAGTCTGAAGACAAGTGCTGAAGACCAAGTATCAGACGTTGTCACAACAGCTGAAGAGGTCTTCTTCAGTAGTTGTGACGGTTTTCTTTCAGTAGTTTTATGTTTTTCTTTTCAGTTGTTTTGTAAAACGACTGAAGAGCTTGTTCTTCAGTCGTTGTAGTTTCAGTAGTTTCGTATTAGTAGTTTTATGTTTTGTACTTAGCACTCTGATATGTTCTCAGTAGTTGTGAACATTTCAGTAGTTTGTTAAGTTTTTGTTATTTTTGTAATAAATCTGTCAGATGTCACTATCCCGTGATATCAGCAGTGATTGCACTCTATATAAGGAGTGTCAACCTAATTGTAATCGGTGAATGATTGAGCAGAAACATCTGATATTATTGAAACATTTCTTTTCACAGAAATATATTCTCTCGTTCCAACCGTATTTGTTCTTAATGCATACGAATATCAAATTCTTGCTATAATTTGTCTAATTCTTGTTCTTATTCCGTTGCGTTACACTCTAATCCATCAAACTTGAGATCACTAATCCTATTAGTTTCTAAGGCTTAGAATGTATGATTTAAGCTTAGAATAAGTTTGAGCATGATTGGAGACTGATGGTCATGTGTCTAAAGGCCATGCAACTAAGTCAATACGGATGACAACTTTTGTTCATCCGCATTACCTATTGCGGATGAACCACATACTAATGTGTATGACCCTCTGAGTCTAACTCATCCGCATTTGCTAATGCGGATGAGCAAGAGGAAATGAGGATGAAAGTTGTGCGACTGGAAGACATGCGGATGAACAATAAGAAATGCGGATGAACAACAAGAAATGCGGATGAACAATAAGAAATGCGGATGAACAATAAGAAATGCGGATGAACAAGAAGAAATGTGGATGAACAATAGGAATGTGGATGAAGACTTAGTTTATTTTCTGAATTTCAAGGAAAATGCAAATGTAGGTTTTGACTTGGGAGGTTCCCGGGGGTTCATGTAAGCTGACTTTTGAGGTCATAAATGATGTGATGGTGATGTATGATTGATGCTTATGCATGACTGATGTGTGATTTATGACGTATAATGATTATGTATGATATGTTTTCTTATGTCCTTATTACGTACTATGATGTGACTTTACGTGGTGTGATATTGTTAATGAACGTAAAGTATTATCTTAACATAGCGAAAGATTTAAGATAATGGAATTGGAACATAATGAATGAACGGATAAAAAGCCGGGCAAGCAACTAGAAGGAGGTACATAACTTATTCAGAGTTGTTAGCTTAACTGTGTGTGTCTACAACGTACGTTTTGGCTAACTCATAAGGGTTCATACACACTGTAAGAGTTCAGTCTAGGTGACTGCTCTAATACGTGCGGTTCCTAATTACTGTGTTATACAACATTCGATGTTGGCGAACCCATAAGAGTTCACACACACAGGAGGAGTCTATCCTTGTGACCACTCCGTATGTGCGTTATGGGGTCCTTGAGATGAATTGCTTGGTGCTCTAGAGGGGAGGGTTAAGTACATGACATGACCTAGATAGAAGTGAAAGATAATAAGTGTACGAAAAGTACAAAATATGCGAAATGTACGAAACGAACGATGATGAATGTAATAATGATTACCTGATGTACGTATGATGTGTGACCACGTGCGATAGTAATGAAAATGTTTTAACGAATGGAAGGTAATGCAATGTTTTTATAAAACTAGAACTCACTCAGAAACGCTGACTTTTTATGCATTTTCCAGTTGGCAGGTGAGCATTGCTGAGGATGGCATGGGGCAGCTACTTGGCATTTTTGGATGGCATTCTTTTGTATAACGATTTTGTATTGTAATACGAACTAACTTAATTTGTAATGAACGATGCATTATTTTGCAAAAGTGTTTATTCAAAGGAAATGAAATGTTTGTTTAAAGTTTTTCCGCTGCATGATTTTAGTAAATTTAATGTAATTATATGTTTTGTGTGCAATGATTGACCAGTTGTGAGCGTCCCGGGAACGGGGCCTTACAAAGTTAGACTTGTTTTCTGATACATTGAATCAATTTTGAAGAAGATGAAGCTATTGAGTTTGATTTTTGGTGAAGCAGTGTTGGTTATAGACTTAAACAAAGTGTATTTAAATCAATTAGATACAATTAGGATCTAATTTGAACTTAGTTAAATAATTCAATTCTTGATTAACCTGAATCTATTCAATTTGGTGTAAAATTGAACTTGAAAAGTCTTCGAAATGGAAGGATTGAATCAGGAGAAAAGTTGATCATTCTGCGTGAAAAGTTCGTATCCGCGCGACAAGTAAAGATTTTATAGGAATCAATTAATTTGTTACAGAAAGACTCCAATTTGGGCAAAAAGTTGAACCTTTCGCAAGATTCCGTTACTAGACTTACGGCATGAAAAGTTAGTGTATTTCGCGTGAGAACTTCAAGTTTTGAAGAATTTTTCTGATCACAAAAACAATGGCTAATCTAAAGCACATAATTGGTACTTTTAATCTTGATAATGAGATTGGCATAATCTCTAAGCATCCTCGTCTGCTAAATGAAGAAAATTACCCAGATTAGGCTTATCATTTTCAGAACCATGTCATTTATATTGAAACCAGGATGATGAGGTCAATCAAACAAGGCCCATATATCTTGGTATACAAGAATGAAAAGATTGAACTGGTTCACAAGCCTGAGCATTTATGGGATGAAGATGATCTTAAGATAATGGAGCTAGACGATAAAGCATATGTTGCTATCGCAACAGCACTCACTACTGAGATAGCACAAAAGTTTAAATATTACACCAAGGCTAAAGATTTGTGGGATGCAATAAAAGAGCAAATTATAGGGAATAAAGACATGAGAGAGAGCAAGAAAGATATGCTTAACTAGAAATTCAACATGTTTAATCATGTTGTTGGTGAAACATTAGAGGCTTAGATATCACAAAGATGAAAAGTGTGGGAATCACTTTGGAGAACATAGTAGTAAACAAAAAGTTGTTAAATTGTCAACCATACAGCTGGAACAACAACTCCACTACCAACAAAACAACCAAGGATCTATTTACGTTGTCTTTAAGTGATCTAATTTCAACTATCAAATCTTATGACATGGATAATAAGCAAAGGGTTGCAAACTACATCAACACTATAGGAGATGAAGCATCAGCATTGTATGCCAAAATGGAAAGCAATCCGAATTACTATGTCAGCTACTCTCAGCTTTGTCATCTATAACAATCAACATCTTCTGCTCATCCAAATATGAAAGATGAAGTTGTGTCTCAATCTCTACCTCATTTCCAATCTGAAAATCCTTATGTCCAAGCTCAACCTCAACCTCAACCTCAATCCTACTCACCAATTCAAACCACTTAACCAATACAATAAGCTTTTGTTGTAAACTCTCAACCTAATAAGCAAACCATTCAGATAGCTGAAGAGCATCTGACTCTTTTTACATCTTTCTTAAACAGTTATAAAGCCTTAGAAGAATTAATCCACCTAACATCTTGGTTGATGACTTGTAACAAGTTAGTTCTAAGGATGTAGAACAGAATGATATTAACAATCAGATGGCCGTGGTGGTGTATAGAGCAAAGGATTTTGATAGGAGAACAGGAAGGAAGGTTTTTGGTATGAACAACCCCAGTAAAATTTGGGTTTCATAAGTCTAACTTGAGATGTTACAACTGTTATAAACCTGATCATTTTGCAAGAGAATGCACAAAAGTTAGAATGAATCAGAGTGATCATGGCAAGAAGATGATAACCGTGAAGGCTGAAATAAAGAATGATCAAGCTAGCTCATCCAAAACCAAAGAACTTATGTCTCAAACAAATAAGGATTATGATTAGTCAAATCAATAGAAGCTTTGGATATTAACTTGTCTACTGCTATGTTGGCTAAGATTGAAACTGTGGAAGAGTATGTTGAAGAAAATCCATTTGCTGAATTTGTTTTAGATGATTTGATTAGTGGTGTGTTTGCTTAAGAAAAAGTGAATGTGGTTGAGTAAGTTGAAGTTGAAGACAAGAAGTTAAAAGAAGTAATTACTAAAGATGTGTCGGATTTTGAGAAGGTTATTGTTGAGATTACTCCAGCTTAGAAGATGGTAGTGGAAAACAGATATTAAGTCAACTCCAGCTGAAAAGGAAGAAAATTTCAAAGCGGTTGAGCGAACTTTAGCTAAAACTGAAGAAAAAGGTCCAAGCTGTTAAGTAAACTCGAGCTACCGCTCAAGATATACAAGACAATGGTGTTGAGATTCCTCCGGCATCTGAAGCATCGAAGAAAAGTCAAAATACCTTCATGGTGAATGTTGTCCATGAAGATACAAAAAAGAAATCAGATAGTGATTAATTGTTATGGTATCGTCCTCTTGGTCATGTTAACATTTAAAATATGAACAAGTTGGCATAATATGTGGCTGCTTCAAGTTGTTGTTCACAGATTGTTTGGTTCCAATAGTAACGTCTTGATTATGGCATGAACATTTATGACACTAACATTTTATGTGATAACACTAAAGTTCTTAATATCGTAAAGAATCCAATTCCACATTCAAAGAACAACACATCGACATCCGAATGCATTTTATCCGTGATTGTTTAGAATGGAAACTTATACATTTGGAATCTGTTTCTTCAGATGACAACATCGCTGATTCATTTACTATGGCGTTTGATCATTCCGGATCTGACTTTTTAGTCCAATCATTGGAAATGATTAACTTTAGTTAACTTTTATTTTTAAACCCTTTACAAAATAATTTTTCTAAATAGTTAGAATAAATTTGTCATTTTCTGTATAGATAATCACAATTTTAGGGAAAGAAAAATTGAAAACGCTTTAAAAAAGATTTTATCTTAGGGATAGTAAATAGCTTGAAGAAAAAAACAAAAAGATTTTGTTTTTACTAAACATAAAAAAAATTAATTAAAGTTTCAAGTTTATATAGGAAATGAAAGTGTATTTCTTGATTTTGATTCATTGCATCAGAAGGTATACAAGAATTTGACTTGCACTATGTTTGATATGTTGATAGGCTTGACTATCAACAATGAAAAGCACTATGTAATATAATTCACTGTAAGTAAACATCTATGAATGAAGTGGGTAGCATGTCAAGGTTTTGTGAATACATTGATTTCATACACTTCTACTTCTTGTCCATATTAAATTACATTTCGCATATTCAAATATGAGATCAAATGGATTATTGTGATCCTTACAATTTGTATTAGAGCTAAGTTGCTCTAGATCAATTGAGAAGTTGTTTAGTTGAAGGTTTCGAGAGGTAATTACTAGTGGTAATTGACATTGGAGTTGAATTATGTTGTTTTGGATCAAATAGAAGGAATTTAAAGATGTTTTGCTCAACAATTGGTCAATTGATGATGATTTTGGGATTAAGCTAGTTGTTTTGAATCAATTAGAGACAATCAAGATCAAATTTGAATTTAATTTACTAATTGAACAGTGGATTAAACAAAAAATAATCAATTTGGAGTAAATTTGAACCTGAAAAGTTTCAAATTGGTTGATTTGAATCAGGCGAAAACTTAAGTGTTTTGTGCGAAAACCTACATTTCATGTGAAAAGACTACTTCTCGCTCAAGGTAGTTAAAAGTTTGTTACAGAAGGATATCATTCACGCATATTCCTAAACATTTCACAACTTTCAATTTCTAAACTTACCGCGTGAAAATTTACTAATACTTCGGGCGAGAACTTTGATTTTTGAATACAATTTCTAAGTTTGTTTCAAGAATCTTCATTGTCAAATATAAAGAATATTACTGCAACCCTAAATCTCGATAATGAGATAAGCACAAGAACCAAGCCTCCCCGACTACTAAATGAGGAAGATTACCCAAATTGGGCCTATCATTTTCAGAATCATGTTATATATATTGATCCCTGGATGATGAGGTCGATCAAGGAGGGCCCTTACATTCCTTTGTACAAGAATGAGAAAGAGGAATGGGTCACTAAATTAGAACATCTATGGGATGAAGATGATCTTAAGAGAATGGAACTTGATGATAAAGCATATGAAACTATCATAATGGAACTCACAACTGAGATTGCATAAAAGTTTAATGACTACACTAAAGCAAAGGATTTGTGGGATGCTATGGAAGATATTATGGGGAACAAGGATATGAGAGAGAGAGCAGGAAGGATATGCTCAACCAATAATTTAATATGTTTTATCATGTTCTTTGTGAGACTTTAGAAGCTAAGATGTTGAGCTTTGTGAAATTGATCACCAAAATAAAGAGTGAGGGGATAACTCTAGAGAATATAGCAGTCAACAAAAACTGTTAAATCTCTATCTTATAGTTGGAACAACAATTGCACTATAATTAAAAGGACAAAGGATCTGTTTACCTTGTCTTTAAGTGATCTCATTTCTACAATCAAATCCTATGACATGGATGATAAGCAAAGGGTTGCAAGCTACTTCAATTCCATGGTAGTAGAAGCATCAACTATGTATGCTAAAATGGCAAGTTACCTGAATTACTATATTAGCTACTCTTAGTTGTGCCAGTTACAACAATCATCATCTTCTACTCAATCTAATGTAAAAGACCAAGTAGTACCTCAATCCTTGTCTCAATATCCAAAAACTCACCAAAATCCTTATGTCCAAACTTAAGCCCAACCTTATTCTATAACCTACTCTCTAATCTAAACTACCCAACCAATACAACAAGCTTTGTTGTGCATTTTCAACCAAACAAGCAAACAATTCAGATAGTTAAAGAGCATCTAGCTCTTTTTTACTTCATTCATGAACAAATATGAAGCCTTCTCTACTAGAAGAATCCATCCACCTATCATCTTTGTTGATGACTTGCAACAAGTCAATCTTGATGATGTTGAAGAGAATGACATAAAATATCAGATGGTGATGGTAGAAATGATGATGACGATGATCAAGGAGGTGATATGGTGCTACTACTGGAACTTTTGGATCATCAGAAACTACAAATGTCTTTAGACCAAATCCTGATGATACAGTTGAATATGGTACTTCAGAGACCATTGACAAGGCATTAGACCAAACTAGTCAAATGGTTGTTCGTCAAGTTTGTAATATTACAGTTGATGCACCACTTCCGCAAGCATACATTCATGCTCTTTAGCATTCCAAACCTTTCACAAGGTACGGAAATTTAGAGCCGATTATCAGTTGGGCATATAATGATGAAAAGAAGTTGTATTTAATCAAGAGTAAAGCAAGAGCAATTGAATATTTCCAAGATGAGCACAATTTTCATACTCTAAAAGCATTAAATTTATACGCTATGGATCATGTTCCATTTATTAATCCAAGTAATTACAGGATAGTTGATAGATAAGAAGCATGATTTGGAAGTAGAGTAACACCAACTTCAAAGACTTTAAGACAACTAAATCCAAATTCATTGAAGATGAGAACTGTATTGACCAAACACAAATAAACCAATGAAGATAAAGGTTTATTGACATCTGAGATATATGAGAAAGATTCCTATGCATGCTCTAGTACTAGTTAACAGCTTATCAAAGCTAAGCAAGTGGAGTTGTGAAAAGAAAACAGGTCACACGTTGATAAGGTGTGTAGACAAAGAGTATCGTATCATTGACCCCGTGGATTTGCTAAAGTTTAGGAAAGAAGATTTGATGAGGTGGTAGGCTTGGCCAATTGTAGCTGATGATTTTGTACATTGACTAGCAACACAGTTTGGTTGGTTGATTACGAAGGCCCTGGACAAAAGAATGTATGCTTACGGGGGCAGCTACAAAGTTGATGATGTGGACTTCTAAGAAGATTGATTTACTGAGCATAGGGGGAGATTGTAGGGGTTGAACCTAGAGTCTCGAGAAATAAAATCAAGTTCAAGATAAAGTAAAGAGTTCATGCGATAAGTAGACTTTCTGCATGGAAAGTATTAGTCACGTAAGAATTAGGTTCTTGCAAGAAAGGTTGTTTTCACGCGAGAACATTTCTGTTTACTATAAATACTTAGCTTGTTTTGTAATTAAGTAGCTTTTGTCATATTTCCTAAATTTGTAATTGTAATCATTGAATTCAGAGAGCAATATCAAAGAAGAAGTTATTTACATTGTGTTTAAATCCTTCTACACTTCTACTTCTTGTTCATATTTGATTACATTTCGCATATTCAAATATAAGATCGATCTGATTATTCTGATCCTTACATAGTTTGCGTGTGTTCCAGATACTAAGGAGATCCAAAAGAATCACGCATCAATGCAGTAAAGAGAATCTTTAGATACTTAAATGGCAAACCAGCATTTTGTTTGTGGTATCCCAAAGATAAAGACTCCTCTTTGTATGCATACACAAATAGTGATTATGGTGGATGCAATCAAAATAGAAAATCCATAATAACAGCATGTGTACCACCTGGTTATTTCTTTAAAGATAAGAAAGAAAAGAAAGAAAATGATATTTAATCCAAGTTAAGGGGTTAAATGCGTAAAAGGTACAAAATTTATTTTGTTATTTTGTACAAAAGTAGCACGGCCACGCATGCCATGCCACTTTTCACCTTTTGAGGTCGGGTTTTATAGAGAGAAAGAGCAGAGCAGAAAGATCTCGGGTTTTGAAGGAAGAACAAGTGCAGAAGTTCGAATTCAAGGTAAGAATTCATGTTTTTATGGTGTTCTTAACTGGTTTTATCCTCGGGTGTGTGCTTATGTATGTTATGTGCTCGGTTGTGTGTGTTTCAAGTGGGTTTCTAGGTGAAAGTTGTAGCAAACAGGTTTGACGTCTTACCCAAAGAGGCTACTAAGATGAGTTCTAGAACCCCCTTTTTACTTGTTTTAAACTGCTTTGGGGCTGAAAATGCATGTATGAACTTTTTATAAAAGTTGGGTTTTGTACCCGTATGTGTTTATATGTGTATGTTGCAGGTGGGGTTTGATTTTGGACTATGTATGTGTTTGATGTTATTATGGTTGTGTTCCTAAGGCTTAGGATGTATGATTTAAGCTTAGAACATGATAGGTGATGATTGGAGGCTGAATTATGATGCTAAGTGTGTTATAGACTGCTCATGCGCCTAAATAAGTGTTCATGCGCCTAAATAAGAGCTCATGCGCCCAACTGAAAATAACTGCCTAAGTGTTCCCATGCGCCCAAAACCTCATGCGCCCGAATAGTACTCATGCACCTAGAAATAGGCTGAAATTGACTAAGTGTTCATATGCCCAGATGGTTCATGCGCCTAGGCACTCATGCGCCTGCATAGTGCTCATGCGCCTAGAATTGCCTAGAATAGACTAAGTGTTGCTCATGCGCCCTAATAGTGCTGATTCGTCTGAAAGTTTCCCATGCACTTAAGTGTTCCTCATATGTCTGAAAGGCCACGCGCCTGCATAGTGCTCATGCACCTGCATAGTGCCCATGCGCCTGCATAGTGCCCATGCGCCTAAAGACTTAGAATTATTTTTTGATTTTTGGGGAAAATTGTAAAAGTAGGCTTTGACTTGGGATGTTCCTCGGGGTAAAGTAAGTTGAATTTTAGAAGTCAAAGATGATGTGATGGGTGATGATGATGTAGGATTGATGCTTATGCATGATGGTGTGTATGATGTATGTTATGTATGTATGATGTGCCTTGTATGGTGATGTTGTATGATCATGTTGATGTTCCTTATTATGTATGATTATTTTCCCATGGCTCTACGTTGAATGTTAATGAATGAAGTAAAAAGTAATATGTAACGTAGAGTGGAAGATAATGAAAAGAGGAACGTAATGAAAGAATGCATGCATTAATGAATAAATGAAAGTAAGAAAGGCTTGCAAGCAAATGTATGGAGGTTCACACCCAATGAAGGGTGTTAGCTCAACCGTGTGTGGGTTAGCTACCCCAAAAGGATGCACACTGGTGCTTAATCCATGCAATTAAGAAAATGTATGGAGGTTCACACCCAATGAAGGGTGTTAGCTCAATTGTGTGTGGGTTAACTACCCTAGAAGGATGCACACAGGGGTTCAGTCCTTGTGATTGACCATATGTATGGGATTCTTGCCGCTTACCCAAGGTATTGGAGTCAGCTTCATGCATAATGTTCGGGGTCTATGAAAGACCTTAGGCCTAGTACCCGCTTTATGCATGACGGTGGGGTGAAGCACATGACATTGGTCCGAATGAAAGTAAAGATGTAATGACGAATGTACGGATTGAATGAACGAATAATGTAGATAATAATGATATTATCTATGTGTATGTATAGTGCATGATCACGTACGATTGTAAAGAATGGTTTTAGACAAAAATAAAGTATGTTTTATTTTAAAACTACAACTCACTCAGCAACACTACTTTTATGTGTTTCCAGTTGGTAGGTAAAGGTTGCTGAGGATGCCACGGGGTGGCTACTTTGCTCTTTTTGGATGGCATCTATTTTTATTATGCTTTTTTGATGTAGTGCAACATGTATTTTGTAATTTGACAACGATATATTATTTTGCCAAAGCTTTTATAATGAAAAGAAATGTCATTTTAAATGTTTCCGTTGTAATGGTTATGTAAGTTAATGTAAATATATGTTTTATGTGCAATGATCGACTAGATGTGAGCGTCTCGGGAATAGGGCCTTACAAGTTAGTATCATAGCCAAAGTTTAAGTGAAACGGGTAAGATTTTAAAATAAACCTAAACTTAAAATGAAAATGGGACGGAAATGGAAGAGATGCCAGTCCGAGTAGCTGGGTGACATCAGGTATTTTCTTAATGTTAACCAGTATTACGTGTGCATGTTATGTGGTTTATGTGTTGTTTGTAGATTTAGATACTGATGTAGTCTGGATAGGTAATGCTTGGGTTATGAAGAGTAAAGTAAGTGGGTAATCACAGCTGGCCACTGTAATTAGGGACTTACTGTACCTGACATAAACTGAGCTGTTCCCATGAATGACCGTGTTGGTGTTTGAATCTTATAGCGTGTTAGAGGATGGCCGGTGGTAGATTATCTAAAGCTTTACATGGTGGAGGTCATGGTGGACGTGGTACTGAACCACAGGCCATAAGAGGAAGGCCTAGGGCCGAGAAGGTGGTTCATGAAGAACCCGAGACCCCTCATCCAGAGGGCGGAGACGAGAGTGCTAACCTGAGAGCCTCAGCGAAGGAGGCTGTTGTGAAAGAGGTGCATCAGGTTATGCACACGATCTTACCGTCTGTGGTGACTGAAGTGATTAAGGTTGTAAGAGAAGGACAAATAAGAGAGAGAAATAAGTCCTCGGGAGGACGGGAGCGACTGGAGACTTAGACGGTTTTCTCCGAAGATGAGGAAGAGGAAGAAGAGCCTGCGCCGGAGGCGGCATGAGGCTGCAACTATGGGGCATTTCAAAGATGCAAGCCCCCTACTTTTGATGGTAACGGCATTGCTGCTGCTGCTCACCAGTGGGTGAGGGAGATGGAAGTTGTTCTTGATATCAGCAAGTGTCGGGAAGACCAGAAGGTGAAGTTTGCTACCCACTCTTTTGTGGACTCAGCTTTGTGCTGGTGGGACAATATTGTCCAAGATGAGGGTAGCCGGGCTATTGGAAGGATGAAGTGGGCAAAGCAAAAAGGGCCGGTGATTGATGAGTTCTGTCCTCACCGAGAGATGGACAAAGTTGAGAAAGAGTTCGTGCAGCTAGAGGCGGGAACAATGACACATCAGCAATACACCACCAAGTTCAATGAGATGGCGCGGTTGGTGCCAGATCAAGTGATACCCACGTCATGAAAGAGCAAGAGGTATATTCAAGGCTTGCCAGCGTATGTTCGTAAGCACATGAATACTGCCCGACGGAGCACGTTTAGGCCGGCAGTTGACTTGGCAGGGAGGTTGTACAACGAGCGAGAGGTGGTGGTGGCTAAGGTGAGCAAGAAGGGTGGGGTGATCAGAACTAGAATGGGAAGCGGGTTGGACATGGCGGGGCCACTCCAAGCAACAAAGGTGCACGGGTGGATAACCGACATGTGGCCACATCTAGTGCAAGGTTGAAAAGGTGTGGTAAGTGTGGGAAGGAGCACACCGATGAATGTAGGTTGGGATCGAACATGTGCTTCAAGTGTGGGAGGCCTGGTCATATGGCGAGGGAATGCAAAGCAGGGAGATGTTTTAACTGTGGCGGTGAGGGCCACATGAGTAGGGATTGCAAGAGTCTAAGGGAGGAAGGATTGGGAGTGAAGAAGACTGGAGGGGAAGGGCAGAGAACAAGTACCAAAGCATTCACAATGACACAAGATAAGGTTAGGACGGACCCTGATGTTGTGTTAGGTACGTTTCTAGTAAACCAAACTTTATCCTCTGTGTTATTTGATTCTGGTGCTAGTAAAAGTTTTATTTCTGCTGCTTTTTGTGCTAAATTACCTGTTAGTAATAAAAATTTAGATACGCTCTTTGATGTTGAAACTGCCATAGGTAAGTCTATCAGGATTTCCAAGATGATGGAAGGTTGCAACATGGAACTAGAGGGTCACAAGTTTCCTGTTAGACCCTTTGTGATGATCTTAGGCGGGTTTGACGTAGTCGTAGGAATGGATTGGTTAGCGGACTACGAGGTGAATATTTTGTGTCGCAAGAAGATGATTTGATTGATAGTCCCTGACGGGAGTTCGGTGACGGTTTATGGTGACTGAGTTACGACGATTCCGAAGGTGATTTCGATGGCGGTGGCAGGAAGGGCATGAGGTGTGGATGTAGTGCCTACATGGCCTAGGTAAAGGATGTGGATACGCCAACACCAGAACTAACCGGCATACCGATGGTGTGTGACTTCCGGGCGTGTTTCCCGAAGACTTAAAAGGAGTGCCACCTGACCGCGAGATCGAGTTCCCGATTGACTTGATACCGGGTGCCCAACCTTTTGCTAAGGCACCGTATAGGTTGGCTCCGACTGAGATGAAAGAGTTGATGGATCAATTGCAAGAGCTGCTTGATAAGGGGTTTATTAGACCGAGTATCTCTCCTTGGGGTGCTCCGGTCTTATTCGTGAAGAAGAAAGACGGCAGTATGAGAATGTGTATAGACTACCCTGAGCTAAACAAGTTGACAGTGAAGAATCGGTACCTGTTACCAAAAATTGATGATCTGTTTGATCAGCTCTAGGGTGCCGGTTGGTTTTCGAGGATAGATCTTCGATCTGGCTACCATCAGTTAAAGGTGAGAGCAGGATGTCCGTAAAACAGCTTTTCGCACGAGCTACGAACACTACGAGTTTCTCGTTATGTCTTTTACTTTGACTAACGCGCTAGCTACTTTTATGGACTTAATGAATCGAGTGTGTTGGCCGATGTTAGATAAATCAGTGATTGTGTTTATTGATGATATCCTGATTTATTCAAAGAGCGAGGATGAGCATGCCGGTCACATACGAGAGGTGTTGGAGACGTTGAGAAGGGAGAAGTTGTATGCTAAATTCTCCAAGTGCACATTCTGGTTGCACAAGGTTCAATTCTTAGGTCATGTAGTGAATCCGAGGAGATTATGGTGGACCCAGTAAAGGTGGAGGCAGTGATGCAATGGAAGTCTCCAAAGACGCCATCCGAGATTCTTAGCTTCTTGGGTTTGGCAGGTTACTACAGAAGGTTATTCAATACTTCTCTAAGATCGCTTCTCCACTAACCTAGTTTACCTGTAAGGATGTAAAGTTTGTGTGGGTTCAGGCTAAAGAGAAGTCATTTGGGGAGTTAAGGATGAGGTTGACTCAAGCTCCTGTCTTATCGTTGCCGATGGAAGCGAAGTTTGGTGGTTTATTCAGATGCTTCCTACTCGGGGTTGGGATGTGTGTTAATGCAGAGAGGAAAGGTTATAGCCTACGCATCCCAACACTTGAAAGTTCATGAGGTTAATTATCCTACTCATGACTTGGAGCTTGCAACCGTGGTCTTTGCGTTAAAGATATGGAGGCACTACCTATACAGGACGAAGTGCACCATATTCACTAACCACAAGAGCTTGAAGTATTTCTTCAAGCTGAAAGATTTGAACATGAGGCAAAGGAGATGGTTGGAGCTCATAAAAGATTATGATTGCGAGATCCATTACCACCGGACACCAGAGCCAATTCGGGTGAAGGCTTATCAGTTGGTCATGACCTCTGAGGTGATGAAGCAAGTCAAGGAGTTTCAAGATGAGACATTGAAAGAAGATCATCTTAACTCCGAAAGAATGAGAGGCCTGGTTGCAGATCTGGGTAAAAATACACTCGGTGTTAGGACTCGATTCGGGCGGATGTGGATTCCACGTTTTGAGGATTTACATGTGAAGATTATGGATGAAGCTCATGAGACTCAATACTCTATTCATCCTGGTGCTTCGAAGATGTATCAAGACATGAAGAAAGATTATTGGTGGCCAGGTATGAAGCGTGATGTTACCGAGTATGTGAGTAAGTGCGTTACTTGTTTACAAGTATAGGCCAACCACCAAAAGCCGTATAGGAAGATCCAACCTTTGGATATACCAGAGTGGAAGTGGGAACATATCACCATGGACTTTATAACAAAGCTACCGCGTACCACGCAAAGGTATGATGCCATATGGGTGATAGTTGATCGTTTGATGAAAAGTTCTCACTTCCTATCGATTTGCGAGACATATTCATCCGAGAGGTTGGCGGATCTGTTCATTAAAGAAATTGTAACTCGTCATGGCGTGCCGGTGTCTATGGTGTCTGATCATGACACTCAGTTTACATCTAAGTTTTGGAAGAAATTTCATGATGCTATTAGGACAAGGATACACATTACTATGGCCTATCATCCCCGTACAGATGGTCAATCAGAAAGGACCATTCAAACATTGGAACATATGCTTCGGGCACGCGTCATTGATTTTGGAGGAAGTTGGGAAGACCACTTACCGTTAGCTAAGTTCTCATATAACAATAGCTATCATTCCAGCATTGGTATGCCCCCTTATGAGATGCTATACAGGAGGAGATTTAGAATACCCGTGCGTTGGAGTGATATCGGTCATAAAGAGTTAGGGAGCGTTGAAGTGGTCGAGGCTACGAATGAGAAACTGGAAAGGATCAAAGCCTTTATGAAGGTGTTGATACAAATGTACCTAGTTTAGGAGCTTAATATAAATTTTTGTCATGTCTTATGTAGATGTAATGAATGAGTTGAATGAAATACAATATTTGATTGATGCTTATAATGTTTAGTGTTTCATTGTTTATTGTGTGATAACCTATATTGAACTAACTATAAAGGTTTGAGGTTGTTGTACATAGTTCTTAGTCAAAAATGATTGAGAAACGTGTTCAAACTTAATTGTATGAAGTCTTCATTCGAATGGACCATGCTAATGGACCATACGCATGAATCCTTCATGCTAATGGACCAGTCGCACGACTAAACCAGGAGACTGGATCAGTCGCACGATTGAGACATAAGATTGACTCAGTCGCACGACTGAACCTTCAGTCGTGCGTATGGATCAATCGCATGATTCAATCGCACGATTGAACCATGCTAATGGTTAGTCTTACGATTGGAAAACCCTAACCTATAAATACCACTTAAATCGTGGAAAAACAAAACAATTCAAAACACTTGAAGAATTTGGACACATATTCGTACCCTAGCCAACCAGAGATTCCAGAATGCCTGTTCCAAATTCATAGTTCGCAGTTGATCTTGTTCTAATCATTCTTAACATTTCTTTAATCGTTAGATTGATCAGGACTGCGTTCTCACTGATTGGATCGCCAATCAAATAGGATTCCGCACTATTTGATCTGATTTCACGCATTATCAGTTTGTACTTCGTACATACACGGTCCCTAACAAGTGGTATGACAGCTTTGGCTCTTGATTTTTCATGTGATTCGATTAGTTTTGGTGTAAAAATCACGTCTTTCATTCAAAAGAGTATCCTTTTTTGAGTAAAACAATGTTTACAGCATAGGGCAGATTAGGTTTCTTGAATAATCGTGTTTTTGTGTCAAAGTGTCAAAAACCTTCGAATTTTCAAAAATCAGTAGCCTTCAGTCGCACGATTGGCCTAATCCATCACTGAACTCAATCGCATCTCCCCGTTCACACAATTGAACTCATTCTCTCACTCATTCGTACGACTGAACAGCCCCATTCGCTCACTCATTCGTACGACTGAACAGCCCCATTCGCTTGTCTCCAATCGCACACTCCATACGTACGACTGAATCCAATCGCACGATTGAATTCATTCACACCCTTCATACGCAAGACTGAGTCATCCGCATTGGCCATCCGCATTTGTCCAATCGCACAATTGACTCATCCGCACTTGTCCAATCGCACAATTGACTCATCCGCACTTGTCCAATCGCACAATTGACTCATTCGCACCTGTCCATTCGCACAAGTTTGAAGTTCAAAAATTCAAAATTTAAAGAGATAGAAGATCAGTATTCTGTGTTTACTGTCGGAAGAGACTCTCGCATCAAGAACCTTCTGCTTCAAGAAAATGAAATTGGGAATCACAATAAACCACCTAAACTTATAATGTTAGATAATTACCCACAATGGAAGCAGCAATGCGAGATCTATCTTAATGGAGTTGATACCAACCTTTAGGAATCAATTAAGACAGGTTATAGTATGTCGGTTGGTGCTTATGGTGTTAAATTAACTTTGGAAGGTATGACTGATAGCCAGAAAGTGAAGTATAATGCTAAGAAGAAGGTGTATGTCCTGTTGACTCAGTCAATACCAAAAGACATATTCCATCAGTTTTCTGAGAATAAACAGGCTAAGAAGTTATGGGAGGCCTTGGAGAAAAGATATGACGGGAATGCAACATTGAAAGCATTAAAAGCAAAGGCTCTGAAGAAGGAGTTTGATAACTTCTCTTCGATGGGGAAAGAAAGCTTGCATGATGTCATAGACATGTTCTACCATCTAATGAGTGAGCTGCACACTCATGGGGTCACAATGTCAATGGAAGACAAAGTGTCAAGCTTTGTCGATGGTTTGCCAGAGAAGTGGGACTCGTTTGTGTCTAACTTGAGACAGAACAATATACTGGCAAATCTAGACATAAACGACTTCATCCTAAAATTGAGGGAGGAGGAACTAAGGATGAAGTACAGGTCATAGAAAGGATCCTACGACTAGAATCCTTCACTGTATAACTCATCTCCCAACCCAACCAGTTCAGGAGCACCACTTCAAACAGCGTTTGTGTCTAGTTCAACCGCTCCTTCTCAAACCACAGCTTCAGGATCTGAAACGTCATGGTCATCTAATACCCAATATATCGCACCTGAAGCAAATGCTACTAAGTTGAAGACTGAGAATCTTGGAAATATTACTTTAGAGGTTGCAAAGGAGCATATGGACCTTCTAGCAGCAGTTGTTCATTCTTATGATGGTCTAGTTGCAGGGAAAATTGGTAATTGCCATCTGGCCGATACAAACTACGAGCAGGTGGATGAGAATAAACTAGAAAGAATGGATATAATGTGGGCTTTGGCAAGTGCTGTCAGGAGAGCGAAAAAGTTTGTGAAAAAGACTGGACAGAACTTGGTAGCCACAAAAGACACTACCTTTGGTTTTGACAAAACCAAAGTTACCTACTTTAACTATGGAGAAAAGGGGCATTTCAAACGTGAATGTGTAAAGCCCAAGAAGACAGGTAACGGGAATCCATTCTCATCCTTCAACCGTCAAGAGAAATCCACGAGTGGAGCTCCCTCGTCAAGCAAAGAGACAAAGGCGTTGACTGCTCAAGGTGACGAAGGACATGATTGGACCTACAGTTTTGTGCTTCCAGGTGAATCTAACATTGCCAATGTCGAGGTTTTAGATGATGACTCTGCAAGTGAAGGTGAAATCGCAGTTCAACTAGTGATGTCAGATAATGAAGAAATTGCGAATATGGTCAATCACCTGATTGAAGAAGAACTCAGAACGAAATGTTCAGAATCTCCAGCATCCGAAAAGTCAAACTCTGCATTGATGGTTGATTCAACCGTTCTACACAGGTAAGTACCAAAGACCAACTCTTTGAAAGTCATGCTTGTAATGAATGTAATAAATTTAGAGAAAGCATAGATTTAAAATTTGCTAGGTTATTAGACCATAATGATAGTTTAGTAAATGACTTACAACTGTGCGTAGAAGCTAATCAGATTTTAAAACAAAATGAGCACAATTATAAAAAGAAAATAGAACTTTTAAATAAATAACTAAGGGAAATCGAGGTTGTTGCTTTTAATCAAGCGATTGATATAAAGTTCTATTTAAACTCCCTGGAAGAAACTAAGAAAGAAAAAGCAGTTTTAGAAGTCGAAGTCAACTCATTAAAACAAAAACTGCACAGTTGGACCATATCTTCTCACATAGTTCAACACTTAGTCAAAGAACAAAATAACAGGGAGGAGTTGGGTTACAAAGTGGTTCCACCACCACATGAGATATTGTTAAATGCTAAATGTAGAAAAGTAAATAACAATCCTATTAAGGATCATGTGGTGTCGACTCCTTTTGTTAGTGATCCTGATTCCACGGGTAAACCAGTGGAAACCGTCACTAAACAGAAGGAGACTACTTTGAAATCTAAAGGTAAGATGCCTATTGTGAATTTGGATGAACAAATTGAAAAGGTTAGTGTAAAGTCAGGTTCAAACATGTCTATTTCTGAACCCAAAACTACCAAACCTGTTAACTGTTAGGATCGTGTACTTGACAAATACTAACAGATTTACGCGTATACCGAATCAAATAATGCGAAATCCTATTTGATTGGTGATCTAATCAGTGAGAACGCACGTAGAATCAATTAAAGATTGAATCTAAACGTCAAGAATGATTAGCAATCGATCTACTGCGATCTATGAAGTTGGAACAGGTTGCTAGAGGTCTCTGGATGGCTAGGGTACGTGTAGGTATCGAAATATTCAAAGTGTCCCATTTTTCCACGATTTAAGTGGTACTTATAGGTTAGGGTTTCTCAATCGTGCGACTGGACCATTTGCATGGTTCAGCCGTGCGATTGAGTCATGCGGTTGATCCATTCGCACCACTGAGTGTTCAGTCATGCGACTGAGTCAATCTCATGTTACAATCATGCGAATGATCTAGTCTCCTGGTTCATTCGTACGACTGGTTCATTAGCATGAAGTTGTTCATGCGTATGGTCCATTAGCATGGGCAAATCGCATGAGATCTTCATATGATTAAGTTTGAATATGTTTCATAATCATTATTTGACTTTGATCTATTCAAACAACCACAAACCTATATAGTTAGTTCAATAAGTGTTATGACATACCAAGCAATGAAATATTCAACATTACAAGCACAACCACACATCGTATTTCATTAAGTACCCATTCAATTACATATGTGTAAGACAATAAAGACATATTACATTAAGTTTAGAAACTAGGGACACATGTATGTACAAACTCCCTCTTGGATCTAGTTTCATCTAATGTCTTACATCCTTCATAAGTTCCTCATACTTCTTGTACTTCTCTTCTCTTGTGACTCCTGTATGTATTTCAAAAGCAAAACCGAGTCATATCACATTCTTAAATTGTAGAGCATGTACAAAATCTTGAGTGTCATAGAACAGTGGCCACTTGTATAATGTATAGACATCATCAGCAGACAAGTTTGTAAGCCACATCAGGTCAAACACCCTAATGGTTTCCATAATACCATTCTTGTTCAATACTATGACTGCCTCTCTTGTTCTCCAATCATAGTACCACCATTTGAAGTGTGGAGTGAAGTCCTATGGCATTTCCCATAGAGGGATCTTAGACATTGTGTGTGGAGGACTCCACTTCAGCACTATTTTCGGTTTTCCAGTTATGGCATCAACCTCAAACCATCTGATATACCTCGTTGGTTGTTGAGGTTTGAAGTTGACCTATCTGGTGTGGTACTCTCTCTTTAGAGCTGCTTCAAACCATCTTGACATTTTACGTGGGTCAGCGTATAGCAATTTCAACTTTGCTAACTAGTTAAGCTCAAATCCAAGAAGAGTCTTCAGATCGTGTGGGAACCTAAAGTACTCAATCCCCTTCTCATGTTTAACTGCATAAACGTTTTGATCTTCAAAATGCACCCACGCGATGATTTTGCCCGACACCTTATGATGTTTCTTCGCTTTGTACAGCTTTATGTAGACAGTTGACGTTGGAGCACTGCGTTGGGCTCTTATTTCTTCAAAGCATGCAGCCCATTCAGCCTTTCTGATATTTACATCAACTTTTGAGGCTTGGGCTTTGTCTTCTTTCTATTCAGACTCTTGTTCCATTTTATCCAGAGTCTCAAAACTTTCAGTAACAAGATTATCGCCCAGATTGGGAACGACATTTCCCTCATTGTCAGTGTACTCTGGATAATGTTGGTCCGTGACATCTTCAATCTCGATCTCATCAACGTCGTTGAGCTCATCGTCACTTTCCACATGGACTGTTGGAGCATCTTTCCCGATCTCATCAGGATTGAGTCGGAACATTTCAGCAAGTTGCTCGTCGGTAAGATCATGAATTATCTCTCTTTCTTCAGGAGTGTAATTCACCGATCTCCTGACAATCCCCTGCAGATCAAGAATCATCATGAGTTGAGTCTTGATCTGTTGGAGGGGAGCAACATCATATTCATCTCCTTGATAATTTGGATCTGCTTGATTTAAAACATGTAACACATCATCCATTAGTCAACAATCAAAGCAATAAACATCAATAATAAATATAACATTAATTACATTATTGATACAAGATTCAAATACACATGATTTAAATAACATAAACAACTATGTATTACTCTTGTCTTGAATAGCTGGTGTCAGTAGGATCAGCAAAAGATGATGGGGCTCCTTGGTCTTGATTTTTCTTTGTGCGCCTCTCTGACCTTGAGCTGATGTGGCACCCGCAGCAGATGTATCATCATCATCAACAACAACAACATCATCACTTGCATCAGTGTCATCCCCTTGATCATCACCATCATCTCCATATCCTTCTCTAATCTTTAGAGGCTCATATTTTGATCCTTTGAGCCTCAGCGTGATGGTCTTGTTCGTAGCCTCCAACTCCTCTATTCTTTTTGCTGAATGGACATGCTGCTCCTGGAGTTGGGACATCTCTAAGCTCTGGGTAGCCATCTGTTGTGCCTGCTGCTCAATCAGCTGAGCCTGCTAAGATATCTGCTGAGATTGGGTAGCAGTAAGCTCTACTAGCTGACGAATTTGGGCAGTCTTCTCATCATCGGCTGCTAACAGCTTCAGCACCATACGGTTCAGTGTTGAGAGTTGTTCCTCTACCCCACTGGGAGGTAGAGAGGATCCAGATGGAAAGGAGGGGTAACCTGACGGTCTTGCTTGGTGACTAGTGGTGGTGGTGGTAGCAGTGGTGAAGATTAGGGGTGGTATAGATGAAGGTGGTGGTGGATGAGCTATTATGGAGGTGGATTGTATCTGGGTAACCGGTGGAGTGGGTGTGGTAGTGGTGTGTGAGGTGGTAGATATGGTAATGGTGGTAGGTCGAGTGGTAGTAGTGGTGGTAGGTGGAGTGGTGGTAGTGGTGTAGTGGTGGTAGTGGTGGTAGTGGTGGTAGTGGTGGTAGTGGTGGTAGTGGTGGTAGTGGTGGTAGTAGGTGGAGTGGTGGAAGTGGTAGTAGTGGTGGTAGGTGGAGTGGTGGTAGTAGGTGGAGTGGTGGAAGTGGTGGTAGTAGTGGTAGTAGTGGTAGTAGGTGGAGTGGTGGAAGTGCTGGTAGTAGTGGTGGTGGTGATAAATGTCATCCTCCTCCTCTTCTTCTTCAATCCGTGGGGCTGAGCCATCCGTTTCTTCCTCGAGCCCCTAGAGGTGGATGCTCCCCTTGGGACGCTGCTGGGCTGATTGGGAGTATAACAAGGATCAATATCAGTCTCCCTAGACTTGCCAGGGCATCCTCCAACCTCCCAAATACCTCGGTCGGTGGCAACCACCCTGCTCCTCATAGTACGAGTCAAGGGCTCCTCATCTGTCTCCTCCTCCTCATCAAGACGAAAGTCCTGATGGAACCCTGCTACCTCTGTTCCACCTTGGGTGGATGCTGGAGATGCTATATCAGCAATGGGGGGCCTCAAGTGAGTGGGCCTTGCATCTCCATCATCATCGCTGTCATCGTCATCGGAATCATCTTCTGGGAGCTCTAGTTGCTCAACATCAGAATCACTGTCTGCGTGGCACCATTTACGCCTCCCTGGCGCCACGTAATCAACCTTGGCCAGGTGGCCAAATAGTCTCTTCACCGGGGGTTTGACCTGCTTTCCCCGGTAGACCTTCATACGACCCAGTGTTGTATCATCCATGATCTCCAACGACACAGCGTCGTGGCTCTCCTTGGGCAGTGTGGATAGCTTCTCATCAAAAATCATTTGAAGAACCTAGGGTACATGCAGAAACCCTCTTTGCCCTTAGCCTCGAGATTCTCTATCAAGTCAGAGAATATCATGCTCGAGAAGCTGAAAGGGTGGTTTAGTACCAGTGCCACGTAGGCATTTTAAATCTGGTCTGAAAGATCATCAAAGCCACCTTCATGAAGCCAAGCACTTAAGGATAACATGTGCTAAGTACTTGTACTGGGGACACAGGTTGCTCTTGTTGAGCACACCTGCATTAATATCCCCAGCGTACTTCATCCTCAAGAAGCACCCTCGCACAGTCGAATATCCTCAGCAGTGACCTCAATATCCATCCCAAAAATAGAACTCTTGATGTTGTATGGCTCATGAGAGCGGTCAACCGATGCCCCCTCCCAGAAGGCCTGCTGAATAGACCTGTAGGGAGTGCATGGTGTGGATATAGCCTTGTAGATCCTGGATCGCTTAAGGAATGCGATAATCCCCGCAAACTCGGCGCCATTCCGAGTAAGGGCATCTAAATGAGCACATATGTTGTGCTTGGGTTGATGGACCACCTGTGAGCCATCAATCTATAATATAAAGCACATAGACGTTAGATCACCACATATTAATAATCAATTCTAATTAACTCGGTTGAATTCAGTCTGGTTCAATCATGCGATTGAACCATGCAACTGTATTCAGTCGGTTAATCTGGTATGCGACTGGGTTGAATCAGGTGACTGAGCAGGCGACTGAGTTCAATCGGGTGACTGAGCTAGCGATTGGTTCAGTTGTCCGACTGAGCTCATTCGTATTATCCATTCGGCCGATTGAGTCATTCGTCCAGCTCATTCGCGCGATTGGAGTTCGTCCTGATGTCTAGTCGCATGTCCCACTGTTCGGTCAACTGAGAATCGAATTTGAACCAATTCTTGAAATTTGATGTCATGTAATGGTTTTTTAGACTCGCAATCATTATACTAATAACCTAATAACCTTTATTTCAACATTTTACATGGTTTAGTTAGGTTATCAGTCCATTTACAGTCTCGGGTCTAGTTAGGGCCAATTTCTTGATTTTAGAGTCTAATCGACGGGTGGTCATACCGCATTTTACCTGTATATGCACCAACGAACGACAGAATATCAAAATATGTAATCAATTTGGGTCAGAGGAAATATTGGCAGAGTAACGGTAGGCTGTGCGATTTTAGGGCGATTGGGGGTGATGAGTTGAATGCGATTGACTATGACCCTATTTATACTGAATTTGATTTCAATCGGCCGACTGGACCCATTCGCTCGGTTCATTCGGGCGAATGGACCGAAGTCATGCGATTGGTTCAGTCGATCACATTCAGTCGGCCGACTGGATTTCAGTCGGGCGACTGACTCATTCGCACAGTTCCATTCGGTCGACTGGCTCAATCTGATGTGCCATTCAGGTGAATGGTTCATACTCATGTGCCATCAGCTATTTAATGCATGAGTATGGTCCATTCGTA
The DNA here is from genome assembly GCA_025506515.1 of Flaveria trinervia. Classification (NCBI taxonomy): domain Eukaryota; kingdom Viridiplantae; phylum Streptophyta; class Magnoliopsida; order Asterales; family Asteraceae; genus Flaveria; species Flaveria trinervia. The sequence goes on from CM046447.1 coordinate 85,276,435, forward strand.
CGGTTGGTCCGTACTCATGGTCCAGTCGTGCGATTGGATCATACTCATGATTTTGACTATATGACCATTCCACACTTAATCCCTTTTAACTTCTGATTAAACATCATGAGCATTTGATATCTTAGATATGATCATTTTAACTTGAAAAACTTTTGATCACCTCAGACGTGATCCTTTTAAACAATTTGTCAGCTCAGACGTGACTGATTTTTCATTTGAAAACACGTGTGGTGACCTCAGACGTGACCCGTTTAGGTGATTAAATCCCCTATTGAATTCCATGGCATAGTCCGATATCTAACAAACTAAATTGATGAAATTTAAAAAAAATAAAAGACTTAACTGAAATACAAAACTAAAACTTGTTTTTGAGGTTTTGTGTGAGGTGTAAATCCTAAGATAGAAATCTAATGGATTCGGGTCCGGAAAAGGCAGCTTCAATTCATTTTGACCATAAATGGACCAATTCAATTTGGAATCATACAGGCAAGTCAAATCATTTGGGACATGTTATCAACACCTTTTGATGCTTAATTCTTGTTTTTCATCTGGAGTTGTTAACAAGTTTAGTAAATCATACTAGTACTATTAGATCCCCACATTGATTTGGACTTTCAAAAATTGTAGCCACGATGATTGTCAGTATACTAATCCTCTTAAATCCATACACAGACTTTTGACATAGATTGGTGATAGTTTAAGGTTTGATTATTTCAACAAGCATTTGTGGATCCCACACTTATATGGCAATCAACATTTCTCAGGAGATTTTTGAGCGTTCTCTGGGTAGTTTTCAAGAAGAAACTATTCTTATAACTTTCAAAGAGAAGCCAAGCCTCAGGTCAGTGCCACCGCACAGCAGAGAGGCGGCAAACAACAATGAATTCTAGAATATATAGGTTATGCTTATCCTCAGGTCAGTGCCACCGCATAGCAGAGAGACACATAACCTATCTTCTTATTTGAGCAATTTTAATCTTTTTGCACAGTTCTCACCAACAACATAAGTTATCAGTTTGATTCCTTTGGCTTTTTTTCATGTGTTTTTGCTCATATTTTGGTCTTACGCTCACATTTGTGGCGTTTATTCTGCTCGTCACCCCTTATTAGAATTTTGTTGATTGTGTTAACCAGGGATAAGATGTTAACCCATAGCTTGTTGAACAACTTAGTTTGTTCTTGAGATCACCAACAAGGTCTAATCATCTATTGTGTTGAAACCGACATATCATGTGTGGTCTAACAACCTCTAGGTCTACTTTCTTTGTGTTACCTTAGTAGTAGCTAGTTTTACTATCATTTTTCCTTTTAAACTGCTCAGACTACACAGACTTATACTTTGAACTTCGCATCTTATTTTATTTAAACTTTTAACGTCCCAAGTGGTTTGTTCCTGTGTACAATCATTTTCAAAAGTCATTGATTTGGTATCACAGATACGATCTAGTTCCTATCAGCTAGCCTCTCCTCCTCCCTCTTTTTTTTTTGTTAATGTTACTAATTGACCTATTCTCCCCCTAAAATTCTAAAACCGTAACCGATTTACACTTTTTAGGATTTTAATAGGCGACAAAATAACATCAATTTAATTAAGATGCTAAAATAAAATAGATAAAAATTTTAAAATTAAAAGAAAAAATTGACTATACGCATCGGACTACACATGGTCATCTTCAGGAATTACATCACTTTTCTTTTTAACGTCGTTGACCTCTAACGAATACAGAAAACGTGGTTTATCAAAAGCCTTTGTACAAAGGTCAGCGTGTTGAAAATCAGTATTTATTTTAATCACATCGATTAGGTTCTTTTCAAAACAATCACGTCTAAAGTGATATTTTATGCCGATGTGTTTGGTCTTAGGATGTTGGACCGGATTTTTAGTTACTGCAATTGCAGCAGAATCATCAACAAAAATAGGAGTAGAAGAGAAATTCAAACCGTAGTCCCGCATTTGCTGTTGAATCCATATGATTTGTGAACAGTAACTTGCAGCAGCAACGTATTCGGCTTCATAGGTTGACAAAGCAACCGAGGTCTGCTTCTTACACTGCCAGGTCACTAATCTTCTCCCAAAGAATTGACATCCCGCTGATGTAGAATTTTAGTTCATCTTGCAGCCACCATAATTCGAGTCACTATACGCTGTTAACTCGAAGTCATCGTCATGAGGATACCACAACCCAAGTGTGGGAGTACCCTTCAGATAATGAAAGATCCTTTTGACCCCTATCAGATGGTTAACTTTTAGCTTTGCCTGATATCTTGAACATAAACATGTCGCGTACATGATATCATGTAGTGAGGCAGTAAGGTACATGAGAGATCCAATCATTCCTTGGTACATGGTGGCATCGACCAGATCACCATTCTCGCCGGGTGCTACATCATGGTTTGTACCAAGTGGAGTCCCAGCTGCAGAAGCATTCTCCATGTCAAACCGACTGAGGATATCTCCTACATACTTGGTCTGATGTAGGAAAATCCCTTTTGGTGTCTGATCCACCTGTAACCCGAGAAAGAATTTCATCTCTCCTATGGCACTCATTTCGAACTGAGCCTTCATTACTGCTGAAAACTCTTTACATAAATCTTTGTTCTTTGAACCGAAGATTATGTCATCGACAAAGATTTGGACAAGCAGTAAATCTCCATCCTTTTCTTTGATGAACAGTGTACAGTCAATAACCCCTCTGCTAAAACCGTGTTTCACAAGGTGAGTCGAGAGTTTCTCATACCAGGCTCTAGGAGCTTGATGAAGCCCGTATAAAGCCTTGTCGAGTTTGTAAACTCTGTCCCGATGGTATGGATCCTCAAATCTCTCAGGTTGACTGACGTACACTGTCTCTCTGATTTCACCATGAAGGAATGCACTTTTCACATCAAGTTGATAAACTTTAATCTTGATGTACGATGCGTAGGCAAGGAAGATACGGATTGCTTCCATTCTTGCCACGGGTGCAAACACTTCATTGCAGTCTATGCCCTCGACTTGCCGAAATCCTTGAACAACAAGTCGATCCTTGTTTCTGATGATCACGCCTTGATCATCTTTCTTGCATTTCAAGACCCATTTTATGCCAACGACCTTAGCACCTTTAGGTCTATCCACCAGAGTCCATACACCTAACTTCTTGAATTGAAGAAGTTCTTCTTTCATGGCACTCACCCATGCCTCATCATTCAGGGCTTCACTAACATACTTTGGCTCGAACTGAGACACAAAGCAACGATAGGCACAGTCATGAAGGTAACCCTTTTCCATCACTGAGGCATAGTCAGCTGAATACAACTGATTTCTGGTCTGAACTCCTGATCTCACATCCCCAATGACATTATCCAAAGAATGATAGACATTTAGGCGTGATTCAGGAGTGGTTGGAACAACTACCTCAGAATCAAGATTATGAACATTTGGTTCAGTATCTGAGGCAGTAGGAGTCTGAAGTTCGAAGACTCAGAGGCATCAATGTCAGATGCTTGTGGACTCATAGTAGGAGGAACCGGTTGCTCCTGGTTGTTCAGATTAGTCTCCACAGCTTCTTCATCAGAGGAAGAGTCACAATCTTCAAGTGCTCCCCTGAGTTGGTAGATGAATCGCCTTGTAGTCCGGATGATGTAGATTCCTGAGATGGTGTGTTTAGAACATCATACATCATCTTTGTTGCTAACTCATCATCAGAAGTGGAGAGTGGTATGTTAAAGGACTTGAAGAATCCATCATAATCGAAAAAGAAGGCGGGTCCTTTTCCAGCAGGTGGTGTGGTGTATCTCTGAACATCAACATTATACCGCACTTCAACCTGACCCATTGAGTTGTTGTAAACCCTCTTGTTCGGTAGTTGTATCCTAGAAAGATACCTTCATTAGCCTTCTCGCTGAATTTTCCTTCCTAAGTCTTCTTCAGTAGGGTGCACGGAGCGCCAAACGGTTCGAGATACTCTAGATTAGGTTTACGTCGTTGTAGTAACTCGTAACACATTTTTCCATGGCGTTTAACTACGAGAACTCAATTTAGCGTATAACACGCATTTGCAACTGCTTCATTCCAGAAATGGATATGCAGTTTTGAGTCTGCTAGCATCGTCCATGCTGTCTCTATCAAGTTGTGATTCTTCCTTTCAGCAACGCCGTTCATCTGAGGAGTGTAGGAAGAAGTCAACTGATGCACAATTCCCTTTTTCTTGCAGTAAGCCTCCATCCATTGATTCTTGAACTCGGTTCCGTTGGCTGAGCGCACTTATCGTACCTTCAACTTGTATAGAGACTCCAGAGTAGTTACTAATTCCTTGAATGACTCAAATGTTTCTGATTTGGATTTCAGAAACATCACCCAAAAGAATTTTGAGTAGTCATCAGTAACTACATAGCAATACAAGTCGCCTACGATGCTTCTTGTACTAACTGGACCAAACAGATCCATATGAAGAAGTTCAAGAGGAAGTTCGATAGAATGAACTTTCTTTTCCTTATGAGACTTCTTCGTCTGTTTGCCCTTCTTGCACGCAATACAAAAATCTGGAAGTTGGAAGTTTTTGACGTTAACTCCTCTCACTAGATCATTCTGGATCAAGTGATTCATCTTCCGTGGATTAATGTGTCCCAAACTCCTATGCCAGGAGATGAAATCCTTCTCATTAGCTTTTCACAAGAAGCACTGAACTTCATGATCCGTTGTGGAGGCCTTTGATATATCCAAGACATAAAGGTCCTTATATCTTGAGGCAGACATTAAGACTTGATCCTCCGGGACGACATAGTCCTTTTTCAGGACATAGCACTTCTTGTTGTCAAATACTACCTTAAAATCTTTATCACAAATTTGAGAAACAGAAAACAAGTTATTTTGAAGTTGTTAAACATAGTTTACCTTGTCAAACTTCACTTTCTGCTTACCTACTTCCCCTTGAGCTGTGATCTACCCACCTTTTTTTCCAGCAAACGAAACATGACCTCCTTTTATCTGTTTGACGTTTGATAAGAGAGACATGTTCCCTGTCATGTGCCTGGATGCTCCACTATCTACAATCCACGTGTTGGTTTCAGCACTATAGCGAACACCCTGCACATTCAATTTGAAAACATTAGTTCAGGTTAGGGACCCAAGCCTTCACTGGCTTGGGTTTCCCAGAGGCATCACACATCTGACCGTTCGAGGGTGAGGGAAGCTCAGATGTCTTCTTGTTCTCATTATCAGACAATGAGGTTGATTTTTCCTTCCATAAGCCAGCTTTGTGTAAGGCTTGTTTGTGATAAATAGATGACTAGCTAATGTGTTAAACTTTAGGTTCACTAACCCTTTTAGGTGGCATCACTAAGGTCCTCTTAAAAGAGTTAGGTTTTTGTTCAGGAAGTTCAACTTTCCTCCTCGGTGTCTGATAGTAAGGACAATGAGACGCAATGTGTCCATACTTTCCATAGTTGTAGCATGATCTGCTTTTGACTTTACGATTTAACTGTTTTTGTGGAGATGTATGTGACACCCGGGTGACCTTACTCTGTTTGGGTTTTGACTCTGCTTGTTTAGATGTTTTGTCTGGTTTAACATAGTTAATTGCTTTTAACATTTTTAACATCTTTTTCTTTTCTATTTTCTGGACTTTGACATGATGCATGTGATTGGTTAACATTACTGGTCTTTTTAGATTCAGATTTGATAGTTGTTGAACCAGACTATATACTAACCTTTTCAAACTCTTTGTCCAGATTAACACAAGGCATTTTACCTTTTGCCTTTGAAGTGGCCTTCTTTTGTTTAGTACCAGTTTCATTTGATGTACATCTGGAATCTGGATCACTTACAAGAGGAGTTGACACAACATGATCATTTATTGGATTATTATTAATTAGTTTACTTTTAGTATTCATCAAGGTCTTATGTGGTGGTGGAACCACTCTATAACCCAAACCCTCCCCATTATTACGCTCTCTCACTAAGTGTTGGACTATGTGTGAAGAACTAGTCCAACTATGCAGTTTTTGTTTTAGGGAATTAACTTCTACTTCTAAAACTGCCTTTTGTTTCTTAGTGTCCTCTAGGGAGTTTAGATAGTACCTAATGTCATTAGCTTGGTTAAAGGCTACTACTTCTGTTTCCCTAAGTTGTTTGTTCAAAAGGTCTATCTTTTCTTTGTAACTATGCTTATTTTGTTTTAGAACTCTGTTTGCTTCAGTGCATAGTTCCAAGTCCTTTACTAAGTTATCATTATGATCTAATAACCTAGCAAATTTTAAATCAATGCTTTCCCTAAATTTATTACAGTCAGAACAAGCAAGATTATTAAAAAGTTGGTCAGTAGTACTTACCTGAGAGGGTTCTGATGAATCAGCCATCAATGCAGAGTCTGGTGTTTCTTGTTTTGGTGATTCTGATGTTGTCGCAGTTTTCCCTTCTTCAGGCAGGTAGTTGACCACTGGTGCAGTCTCTTCAATGTTTGACATCGCGAGTTCGACTGCAATATCTCCTTCACTAGCAGAGTCATCATCTATATCCTCCACACTAGTGATATTGGATTCTCCCGGTGAGACAAACCGAAAGCTCCAGTCCTGTCCTTCATCATCATGAGCAGTCAAGGCTTTGGAATCCTTGCTTGATGAAGTAGGACTGCTAGTGGGTTTATCCTGATGATTGAAGAAGGAGAAAGGATTCCTATTGCCAGTCTTCTTTGGCTTCACGCACTCCCTTTTGAAGTGCCCTTTCTCACCGTAGTTGAAACAAGTCACCTTGGTCTTATCGAAACTGAAGGTAGTGTCCTTAGTTGCAACCAAATTCTGTCTGGTCTTTTTGACAAACTTCTTAGCTCTCTGGACAACACTTGCTACGGCCCACATTATATCCATTTGTTCCAGCTCTGTCTCGTCCACCTACTCGTAATCCTCATCATCCAGATGACAATTACCAGTTTTACCAGCAATTAGTCCAACATAGGAGGGGACTACCGTAGCTACGAGATCCATGTGCTCTTTGGCTACCTCAACTGTCACATTAACAAAATTCTCGGTCTTCAGCTTTGCTGCATTGGCTTCAGGTACAATGTATTGGGTACCAGATGACCCTAACGTTTCTAACCCTGAAGTAGAGGCTTGAGAAGGACCAGCCGAGCTTGATACAAAAGCTATCTGAAGAGGTGCTCCAGATGTTTTGGCTTGAGGAGTCGCATTGTACAGCGCTGGGTTCTGATCATAGGAAGACTTTTGTGCTCTATACTTCATCCTTAGTTCTTCCTCTCTCAGCTTCAGAATGAAGTCATTGATATCTAACTTCGTTAGCATACCATTCTGTCTGAGATTGGAGACAAATGAAACCCATTTCTCCGGCAGCCCATCTGCAAAGTTAGACACTTTTTCCTCCATTGACGTCGATACTCCATGAGTGTGCATCTCACTCATCAAGTGGTAGAACTTATCGATAACATCATCTAGGCATTCTTTTCCCATCCAGGAGAAGTTGTCAAACTCCTTCTTGAAAGCCTTAGCCTTTTTGGCCTTCAATGATGTGTTTCCGTCATACCTTTTCTCCAATACATCCTATAGTTTCTTTGCTTGTGTATATTACGAGAATTGATGGGAAATATCCTTCGGAATTGACTGTGTAAGCAAAGCATAGACTTTTTTTTCAGCATTGTATTTGACCTTTTGTCCATCAGTCATGCCACCAAGTGTGAGTTGGACACCATCAGCTCCTACTGGCATGTTGTACCCCATCTCTATAGATTCCCACAGATTGGGATCTACTCCATTTAAGTAGATCTCGAAACATTGTTTCCATTATGGGTATTCGTCTAACGTGATTAGCTTTAGGGGTTTGTTGTGATTCCCCACTTCATTCTCCAGTAGTAGTAGGTTCTGAATACGTGAGTCTCCCTACTATGAATGCTGAGTATTGGTCCTCCATTGCAATAAACTTTAACTTTAAAACAAACTGTTTTATTTGTGCGAATGAAGGAGTGCGATTGGACTATTCAGGCGATTGAACTATGCGGATGGTTCAATCGTGCGATTGAACTAATGCGGATGACTCAGTCGGGCGAATGAACTAATGTGGTTGAACAATGCGAATAGACTTCTCAATCGTACGAATGGAAGTACGAATGAGTCCAATCGTGCGTATGGGGGATGCGTATGAACTCAGTCGTGTGATTGAGTCAATCGTGCGACTGAACCTGCTGGATTTTGAAAATCCGTAGGTTTAAGGTGTTTGAACGCAAAAAAATGAATTTCGTGCTAACCCTAATTTCCATATGCCAGAAAAACTTAACTTTATGATCAGGAGACATCTAAAACCCGATTTGACACAAAACATTGCGTTTTTGAGTGTAAAAACACAATTTTTATATCAAAATGATTGAATCACACATAAATCTAGAGTCAAAGCTCGGATACCACTTGTTAGGATCGTGTACTTGATGAATACTAATAGATTTACACGTATACCGAATCAAATAGTCTGGAATCCTATTTAATTGGTGATCCAATCAGTGAGAACGCGCGTAGAATCAATTAAAGATTGAATCTAAACATCAAGAACGATTAGCAATCGATCTACTACGATCTATGAAGTTGGAACAGGTTGCTAGAGGTCTCTAGACGGCTAGGGTACGTGTAGGTATTGAAATATTCAAAGTGTCTTGTTTTTCCACGATTTAAGTGGTATTTATAGGTTAGTGTTTCTCAATCGTGCGACTGGACCATTTACATGGTTCAGTCGTGCGATTGAGTCATGCGGTTGATCCATTCGCACGACTGAGTGTTCCCGGGGGTAAAGTAAGTTGACTTTTTGAAGTCAAAGATGATATGATGATGTATGATTGATGCTTATGCATGATGGTATGTATGATGTATGTTATGTATGTATGATGTGCCTTGTATGGTGATGTTGTATGATCACGTTGATGTTCCTTATTATGTATGATTATTTTCCCGTAGCTCTACGTTGAATGTTAATGAATGAAATTAAAAGTAATATGTAACATAAAGTGGAAGATAATGAAAAGAGAAACGTAGTAAAACAATGCATGCATTAATGAATGAATGAAAGTAAGAAAGGCTTGCAAGAAAATGTATGAAGGTTCACACCAAATGAAGCATGTTACTCAACCTTGTGCGGGTTAGCTACCCTGAAAGGATACACATTGGGGCATAATCCGTTCGATTAAGGAAATGTATGGAGGTTCACACCCAATGAGGGGTGTTAGCTCAACTGTGTGCGGGTTAACTACCCCGGAAGGATGCACACTGGGGTTCAATCCTTGTGATTGACCATATGTATGAGATCCTTGCCATTTATCCTAGGTACTGGAGTCAGCTTCGTGCATAATGTTCGTGGTCTATGAAAGACCTCAGGCCCAGTACCCACTTTATGCATGATGGTGGGGTGAAGCACATGGCGTTGGTCCGAATGAAAGTAATGATTTAATGATGAACGTACGGATTGAATGAACGAATAATAAAGATAATAATGATATTATCTATGTGTGTGTATAGTGCATGATGACGTACGATTGTAAAGAATGGTTTTAAAAGAAAGTAAAGTATGTTTTACTTTAAAACTAGAACTCACTTAGCAATGTTGACTTTTATGTGGTTTGAGTTGGCAGGTAGAGGTTGCTGAGGACGGCACGGGGTGGCTACCTGGCTCTTTTTGGATGGCATCCATTTTTATAATGCTTTTGTGATGTAATGCAACATGTATTTTATAATTTGACAACGATGTATTATTTTTCAAAATCTTTGATGATGAAAAGAAATGTCGTTTTAAATATTTCCGTTGCAATGTTTATTTAAGTTAATGTAAATATATGTTTTATGTGCAATGATCGACCAGTTGTGAGCGTCCTGGGAACGGGGCCTTACAGTGACCCAAACGTTTGTGCCATAATTGGGAAACATCTTCAAATGCTTTTGATAGTAAACATGTTTCAGGGGTTGATGCTGATATAGTGTTCATATCAACATTGTATATGTTGTTATAACAGGGTGTTTTCAAAAGGTTATAATATTTAGGTATTTGAAAACCCATTTTGAGGAAGTAGCAGTTGTTGGAGTCATATAAGGTGGCATATCCCTTATCACAAATTTGGGATACACTTAGAAAATTGAACTGTAGGTTGGAGCAATAGTTGACATTTTCAAAGCTAATCAACCCATTTAATAGTGTTCCTTCACTAGTAATCTTTCCACCTATCTTATCACCTCCAAAGGATACGTTTCTTCCATATTTGCTTTTAAAATCCCAAAGGAGGGAAAATTTTCTAGTCATGTGTCAAGAACATCCACTTTCAACATACCAGAAGTTGTCAAGCCTTCTTTGATGTCCTTGCATAAGTAAGGAAATTAGTTAGATAGTGCAACCCAAGCCAAGATGGTCTTAGGTTTTTCATCTTTTTCCATAACAAATTTCTTCTAGAGTGGCATTGTTTGATGGTTTTGTAACTCTAGATAAACTAGATTTCCTTTAAGTGTTTTTGGCTCTATCGAGGGAAGTACTTTGAGCTTTTCTCCTTTGTTTTAGCCATTGTTTGAAGTACTTTAATTTTTCTCTCTTTTGAGACTTATGCCTCCAGTTTAATTGTTTAAAGGTGGCATAAAAATTTTATTCTTGTTTAAAACAACCTTTTGATGAGGAGTTTGTCTTCGTACTCCTAATTTGTCCTTATTAGGAACAAATGTGTGTTTCTTGGTTGATTTCTCAACTAGAGCTTGTTTAGTTTGCTTCTTATTTTTCATTTTGAAGAACAATTTGCAGTGCTATGATTCTTTCTTTCACAAATTGAACAGTATTTGTGAAAGTGGCAAGATTCAATACTATGATTGTTCATATTACAGTACTTGCAATGTTTATCATATTTACATTTTTGTCAGTGTTGTGAGTGTAATGATCATACCACTCATATAATGGTAGATTTGTATTTCCTTTTTGTTTATAACTTTTGATTTTAAATTATATTTTAGAGGTATATCAAAAGTTAACCGTTGTTTGTTTTTGCTGAATAGGATTTTGTCTTTCCCTTGTGTGTTTTAGTGGAAGATCTAGCTTTTCTTCCATCTACGCAAATGTCAAAACCTTTAGTCTACTTTTTTTGTTTGGTTGGTGTATCAACCACACTTGATACTTTTGTACTATCAGTAATTGGTTGAACTGACTCATCATCCAATAGATCAACATCATCATTTGTTGTTTGTTGATCAAATCCATTGTTTTCTCCTTGATAAAAATATGTTGGTTTGATATGTGAAGGTGCTTGACTTTTAATAAATTTTATCATTGGTGATCCTGGTATTAAAGCTAATTTTGATGATGATGTTGATGATTGTTTTGAATCATCAGTCCTATCATATGGGTCAACAGACTCACCCTGTTTCTTGGTCATTGATTCTAGTAGAGGTATATAATTGTTAGTATAAGATAGGTTGACCATATTTGTGACATCCGTCATCTTAAGGTCCGTCAATTAACATAATTAACCATCAAATTATTCTTAATTATTCTTCCTCTTCTTCATGAACTCCTGTTATGGAAATCATATTTGCTTTATTATCCTTGTGCTTGTATTTCCTTCGTGAACATGTGCTAAACCTATACCTTTTATAAATTTCATCACCATTATCACCAAATATATCATTTTTATTTATAACCATTCATATTAATAAAACCATTTTAAGTTATCAATTACCATTAAACACACTTTTAACATTAATATAACAAACGCGCTTAAAGTCATTTTCAACCGAAACAAACTTTGGAAACTCGGGGGCTAAGTGCAGGGACTAAAATTGACATTTTGAAAACTTGGAATGGGTATAAAAACCCCATTCCCAACCATTTTCTTCATCTTCTTCACTTCTTCTTCACTTTCTTCTTCATCACCTATCTTCTTCACTTTTGCACCAAAAACGCTCCATTTGGTCTCGTTTTCGTCGTCTAGACTTCATCTACAACCTAGTCTACTTCATCCTTGCAGGTAGACGACCTTGGTTGTCCAATTCTTGCCTGTTTTACTGCTGTCCATTTCTAGGGTTTCGGGTGTTCGGGTCAACCCGAACACGAGAGGTCGTGTGGATGTGTGTGATGACTTTCTGCGTGTGCTTCTTGTTCGTGTGTGTTTGTTGTGTGATTCTGGAAGTCCTTGTTGTGTAGAACCGTGCTTGGGGCAGCCGAAGGCTGTTCTGCACTTTGCAGTTGCGAACCTGTAGTTCAAGCGACTAGGTCTGTCATGCGACTGAGCCGTGCGACTGGGTGAGTCGTGCGACTGAGTCATGCGACTATGTCATTCGGGCGACTGAGTCGTGCGACTAGGGATGTCATGCGACTAAGTTGTGCAATCAAATGAATTTGTGCAATTGAGTCAATGAGGATGAATGTTGTGTGCAATTGAGTCAATGCGGATGAATGTGGTGTGCGATTGAGTCCAGCGACCGAATGAATGTATGCGACTGTGCGTGTATCGCACGACTGAAGGCCAATCGTACGAATGAAGGTTCAGTCATACGAATGAAGCTGATTCATACAAATGAAGGTTGAGTCATGCGAATAGAGGTTGAGTTGTGCGATTGGGTGTTGTGTGGTACGACTGAATGCCAGTCGTACGAATGAAGGTTCAATCGTGCGAATGAAGCTGATTCGTACGATTGAAGGTTGATGCGTACAAATGGAGTGTTGAGTCGAGTGTCTAGTCCTGTTGTGTGACTGATGGTGCTGTGTGTGTGAATTTCCTTCTTGAATGTCTAGTGATGATAAGGTAACATCAGTAAAAGTGTCATTGCTTGACCACAAAGATTAAAGTTAACGCTATCAACACGCACATACTATTTCAATCTAAATCAACCTAACATTTTACAAATTTTCAACAACCCTTTTGGGACTACAAATATTCAACAAGTACTATCTTTTATAACAATGGGATCTTTACACGAATGTCATTAGCAATGACGACTACTCTTAGTACATGGATATACATAAGGTCTGATACGTGTGTCCGTTTGTGTGTGTGTTACCCACGACTGAACCGATACAACCCGAACCGACCAAACATTACTATTTTCTTTATACACGTCATTAATGCTAAACAATAACTCTCAATAGGTGTTTGACTGTTCATAGCATACAACTGTTGGGAACTTTGATCATTCATACTTACCACTTAACATGTGAGTTTCGTGGCCCCTTTTTATGCTTACACAACTTTTCAATCATTTACAAACTTGGGGGAAAAGTATGCTCACTCCCTTTTTTATGCTGTACAACATACATACAATTTACATACTTGGAATCAACGTGCTACTGTTTTGTTAGTACTTATCTGATACATGCTTGAGTCTGCTTTGTGGTTCTTTCTTACAACCATTTAATTCCAGTGTGGGAACCGACGGATAGGTATTGGTAGTACTACTTGGGTTGACACCCCCACCCTCGTGTTGGTATACTAGTTAGTACCAACAGATGCCAGGAACGGGCCTTGGGTGAATATATTCCGACAAGATTCTTTGTGTACGTCGTTACGTTTGGTTGTAAAGCTCATGTCATGTGATTTTGCTTACTTATAACTGTATGCATGGTATTCTGCAACAACTTTATACAGCATCAATTACTTATTTACTTTTAAACCTGCGAGCTCACCAACAATTTTGTTGACTATTTTGAGTATATCTTTTCAGGTGATCATGCTAACTGAAGATCTAGGTGTGCTGCCTTAGTGGAGACCCTAGGATGCATTTTGTGGCTAAACTTGGTCTTTTGAAAACATTTGTTGTAGTCTGATTTAAACAACAATACTCTTTTGATACTTGTTCCCGGGTTGTGGGTATTGCATACTATGTTATCATCTTGTTATGTGAATCATGTATCATGTTTATGCTTATGGCTATATTGTCGTGAATACTGACTGAACACGACACAAGTCCCCTTGTTGTCGGGTGTCATCATGACACGCTTGTTATCATTTATTATATTGCATCTCTATCGCTTACCATGTGTTATGACGATTCCCATCTCGTTACATCCCCATGTTTCCGCTCTTAGCGGGGGTGTGACAATATTATCTCCTAAACCTAAAAGGTTTTTAAAAGTCCTTTGCTAAGCAAGAAGTTCTTTAAATTTCTTGTTGCTCACTTGAAATATCTGAAGTTTCACTTTAGTTTCAGCTTGTATGGTTTTTGACTGGGTCAAATATTCAAAGAGTTGCTCAACTTGAGTTACAAGTGATAATTTTTCAGACATTAATTTGTACAAATCACTTTGTAATAAAAGAATTTTAATCATGTATTTTTTTGTTTTGATCTTAGACTTTTCTTCAAAATGTTTTTTCAATTACTTTTATAGAAAGTTTGTTGGCATGTTCTCTGTATCTATTGGCTTCGTTAATGCATGCTTGTGTACAAAGGTTTTCCCTCACCTCTTTTGGGATTTTAGAGATCTTATCTTCTATATATTCCATGAGAGCTTTATCAAGAGATTGAATCTCAGCCTCGTACATGCTCTAATCACACTCACCATCTTGTTTAATAATCATGGCAGATGATTTTGAGTGTTGATTTGGGCTATATACCATGTGACTTGAGGTGGAGTTGGTGCAAGAGGAATACTAATAAGAGGTGAAACGTGTCTGTCTGAATGGTCGTTGCTTGATGCTTGTGTTTGGTTATTGTTTCTGTCAAATTTTGGTTGTTGGCATTATCTTAAGAAATGTTCATACAGTTGACAGTTGTAGCATCTCACCTTTTTCTTATCAAAACCAATTTTGTTTTTCTTGTCCATGCTCAACCCTCTGTTTCTTTGTAGAAACCTTTTTGATCTATGTATAATCATTGCCATAGACCACTAAAGATCCATTCTTCAACCATGTCTGGGGTTAATTCATCCAAGTCTTGCTGGATGATCTGTGATAGTGTGAGATTAGCACCCAAGTATGCTTCAAAGCTTGTGGAGAAGGTTATGTAAGCTGCCTTTTACTCTTCACTTTGTAGAATGATTGTGAGAGCATCCATTTCTCAAACTTATGGATGTTTTGAGTCTTTGATTGTTGTTGTTTGCTGGATATTGAAGCATGATCAGTTGATGTTGTTTGCTTTGTAAGGTTTCTTCATGAGAAGCCTAAACACTAGTTTTTTTAGACATTTGTTTGTTGTTGGATGATTTAGGAGCAGAGAAGAATTAAGTTTCATTGGAATCCAAAAATTCTTCATCTTCATCTTCTCATGTGCATGTCAACAATGCACTATCTGTTTGTTGAAGTTCCTTGAACTTATATGATTCCATGTTTGATTGTACTGTTGTTTCTGTATCTTTCATCTAGTTCTAGTGCTTCAACTTTATCCACTAGAGCATCTAGAGTTGATGTTTCAAGATCCAAAGTCTTGTGTTTAAACGAGCAATGGCTAAAGGAATTTTGTATGAAGTACGGACTCGTGATAAAGTATTCTGATAAAGTAACGCTAAAGTAATGATAAAGTAACACTAAAGTAACAATAAAAGTAATGATAAAGTAATGATAAAGTGAATGATAAAGTAAGACTAAAGAATAAACATATTTAAAGTTAAAGGAGTCTTACCTAAACATAAGCATAAATATAAATTTTAATGTATTTAAAGTATGAAAGATAGTCTGTTTAAACGATAACGTTTGGTTAAGCAATTTGTTGATGTAAACCTAGAGCTCACACAACGTCTGTTGGGTCTGAACAAGATAGTCTATATTATCAACATAGTCAAAGTCAACATCAAGGTCAAGGTCAACAGAAAAATCAACCGAAGAGGTCGAGACAAAGAACCGGGTCAAGACATTGAAGATGTATTGTGTCTTGAGTCTTTATTGTAACAAATATATTTTGTGTAAATAAAATATATTTTATCTAGTTTTAGTCTTGTTTTGGATTATATGAAAATTTCCCTTTATAGTCTAAGCCTACAGACTTTATGTGTAATTAGTGGATTTAACATTTACTATAAATAGTTAAGTGTAATTAGGGTTGAAGAGCTTAAATGAGCTACTAATTTCCATGTAAACAACATCTCTTGTAATTAAATTCAGATCAAATTGGGGTTTTAATTGGTGTTCTTCATTGTTCATCTTATTATACATATTTCATATACTTTTGATCCAAAATCTTCACCAATTTCATGATTCAAAGTTGTTAGGGACCAATAGTGTCACTGACTTTTGTATGCATATTACATTGATAGGTATGCTACAGGAATAAGTTATGAGTATGGCACGGATTTAAAAGCTACCTACCATATGGTTAAGGTTAGCATCCTAGCATAGTATGATCATAGATAGTTAAAGTTATCATTGTTTGATGTAATTACTGAATTACGACAATGTTTTGTGTTCCTCTTCTTATATTGATGAAATTTTGAGTTTCAAAACTTGTGTTTCTGATGTCCAAATCCAACTGTGAGGTTTCCTAGAAACAGGGCCTTACAAATTGATATCAAAGCCATAGTTTGAGAGATTTATACACTTGGATGTCTAAACTTGAACAAAGAATAGGAATGATTAAGGGATGCCAATATTCATGCTAGGAAGATAAAGTTAATGTTTAAAGTTAAATGTTAAATATGATAAACATTCATAGGGAATATAGTGCTAATAGTGGGATTCAAGAGTGATGTGACTTAGGATAGGAACGTTTGGGACATGTAAAGTAAAGCAAGTAGTTAATTACAAGTGGCCATTATAGTACTTGGAATGACAACATTGGTTTCATATCCTATACAAAGTTATGGCTGGAAGGAAGCCTGTTCGTAGAGGTGCTCATGGTGGTGTTAGAGGTAGGCCACCGGTCAGCATGAGTCGAAAGCAAACAGCCGATGATGTGCATGTGAACTCTGTTCACACTGCTAGTGAGGAAAACTTTTGTCATGCAAAAGGGAGGATTAACTTGTAGCCTGTTATTAGAGAGGCTATTGTCGAAGAGCTCGACTGTAAGGCCCCGTTCCCGGGAAGCCTCACAGTTGGTTAATCATAGCATAAAATCAGTTTAATAACAAAAACATTGCAGAGGAAATAATTATATATTCATTTAAAACTTAGAAACCATATTGTATTCATACATTTGTCCTTTAATTGTAAACAAAACATAGTACTTGTTCTTAAATTACAATAAAATATTTCATAAATAGGAATGCCATCCATAGCTCCCCAAGTAGCTTCGCGATGCCATCCTCAGCATCAGCATTTACCTGCCAACTATTATGCATAAAAGTCAGCTTTGCTGAGTGAGTTCTAGTTTTAGGTAAATAAGAAAATATAACTTTATCCTTCATATAATGACCACGCATACATATTACATAACATTTCATCTTAATAAGCATGTTCATTATCTTTTATTCTTTTATATCTTTCACTTCAACATAAACGAGATTGCACAAAGCAAGAGCTCCATGTTGATCGACAACGAATGTCGATCTCCGTCGGTACACATCATCATGGTAGCTAACCCTCAATAGTTGATCCACACTGCAAGGCACATAGTCCGCTCATGAATACGGATCAATCATCATACATCAGACTCATATAAGTGAAGTCTATCATAGTGCTTGCAAGACTTTTCATCATCAAACGGGCCCGGGGGTAGCATTCATTAAGTTTCACTTTTCATTAATATCATCTTCCACTTTAATATATATATATATATATATTATATATATATATATATATATATATATATATATATATTATATATATATATATACAATACTTAACTTATTATGTACACAACATGCCAAGTACTAGTCATCATAAACATAACCGACCCTCCGCGGGATAGCGAGGGTTCAGGGTCGACAGCCCCTGACAAAGGGTCCTAGGGGCGGCAGCCCCTAGTGGGGTCCAAGGGGCAACGCCCCTGGCTGGGGTCAAGCTGCCAAATCAACGCGAAATTTTTATTTTTAAGTATTTATACAACACATTTCCTTATAGAAAAATCGATCTTCCCGTTAAAACCTCATAAAAACTCGGTCATTTAAAGAACGTATATTTAGTCTGCATAATAACCCCAAAACATGGAAAAACTTACAAATAAGGGGATCTAGAACTCACCTGGATACCGAGACTAACTTCTAAACTAAGCTTACAAGGCTAGGATCACCCGACACAGCCTGCAGATGAGCTAACACTTAAAGAGGTTAATTTCTACCTAAATTCGTTGTAAGATTAGCAATTTCGCAACTAGATTCGCTAACAGTTTTGCTGCCACCTTCGCTGGCAGTTTCGCTGGAATCTTCGCTACCAGTTTCGCTGCAAGTTTCGCCCAACTTTCGTTGGGTAACCTTGTCTACGAATATGCAAATTCGTTGGATGCATATGCAAATTCGCCCCAAGTTTCGCCCAACTATAGTTTCGGAGGAAGTTATCGTAGTTTCGCTGCTTGAATATGCAAATTCGTTGGATGCATATATAGTTTTGCAGATCGCATAAAAATTACGAACCGGCCTATTTTTAACCTAAAAGCACAACTTTTTACGTCCAAACTCTTAGTTTATCATCCATGGGGCTATATCTAAGCTTTTTACATGTTTTCATACGTAAAAATGTGACCTTTATGGGATTCTTTGCAACTTTTCAAAACCCAAAACCCTAGAATCCGGATTTGATCTACAGAAGGGTTTAGAGGTCGATTCTTACCTGGATTTGTTGCTTCTTTCTTGGGTCTTGATGCTCCAACACCCAGATCTTCAATCTCTTAACCTTTGAAGCTTCAAATCTTAAGTTTTCTTTACTTTCTCTCTCTACTTTCTCTCTCTACGACTTTGGGAGCTAGGGCTCAAAGTGACGATGGTGGTGGCTGGTTTGGTGGGTAAGATTGCTGGTTATGGGCCCTTAATCAATTAGCCTCTTGCCCATAAGCCTCATTAGCCCATAAACCCTCCTTTCTTTATTAAATACCCCCCAATTAAGCCCATTAGAGCATTCACAGTGGCTTTCTTATCCTTATCCATATAATTACACTAAAAATCACTACATTTTCTCTCTCATTTTCAATTAAATAATACTTTTTATACCATTATCGCTACTTTTTTCTCTCTCCTCCACTCACAACCACTTAAAAATATTAAAAAGTTTATAAGGATTTGAACAGTGATTCTTCAAATATACCAATCCACAATAACATTTTCTCTCTCCTTCACTCACAACCACCCAAAACCATTCCATATAATATACCAAACACACTCACATACTTTTAAGGAATCCACTGTGAGTGCTCTTATCCTCGGCGACTCGTTTTGACTTTTCGGGGTGTTACATTGACAAGATTCTTCATGACATCATGCCCTAGGTCATGACAGAATCTTTAAAGGAAGTGACCAAGGAATGGACGCTAGAGGGAAAAAACAAAGCTAGCAAGAAAGGAAGTAAGGGTATGGGTGCATGCTCAGAAAAGATGGGAAGGATGACGAAGATGTGATTGATGAGGAGTTAGCTAAAGGATGTTCATATCGTATCTTCAAGGGGTGTAATCCCCCATCCCTGGATGGAAAGGGTGGTGTTGTTGCTACTCTCTAGTGGGTGTCTGAAATAAAGGCAGTGATTGAGATCAGTGAGTGTAAAGTTGATCAAGCTATGAAGTTCGCAACTCGCTCATTTATTGATGAAGCTATTCATTAATGGAACATCATCAAGTAGACCAAAGATCATCGTGAGTTTAGGAATCTTAAATGGAATGACCTGAAGGAGCTGACGATGAGGATATGTTGTCCTTAAAATATGATAGATCGGGTGGAAAGTGAACTCTTCGGATTCAATGCTGGGAGTTTGACCCAAAGGCAGTACACATCTCGTTTTAATAAGATGGTCAGGTTGGTGCCTCACTTGGTGAGTACTAAAGAGAGAAGGATTAAGTGCTATATGCAGAGTTTGCCTTCGAAGGTCAGAATGTATGTTAAGGCGAGTGGACCAAAGACTTTTAAGTCTATGGTGGAATTGAGTGGGATAGTCTATGATGATATGGTTGTTTAGGAGCTTATTAAGGAGGCGGGGAAGAAAAGATAGTCTGGAGGTGTGAAGAGAGAGTAAGGTGGGGGGTCTGTTGGTAAGACAAATAAGATGAAAACAGAACCGTTCAGTGAGTGCCAGAAATATGGGAGGAAGCATGCTGGTGAATGCAGGCTTGATTCAAGCTTGTGTTATAGATACGAAAAGACTAGGCACTTCTCCAAGGATTACCATAATCCGATAAAGTGCTACAATTTTGGCAAGCCGGGACACTATATCCGAGAATGCAAGGAGGCGATAACTGATTCACTCGGGTACAAGGAAGGAGGCATAAAAGGAGAAAAGCCAAGGGCCAAAGCTAGGGCTTTAACGATGACACGGGAAGTAGAAAAAGCTATTGGAAAGACTATTGAGATAACCAAGGCCATAGAAGATTGTATCATAGAACTAGAGGGTCATACATCCTCTTTAGGTTGTTTGTTATGACCCTAGGAGGATTCTATGTTGTGTTGGGTATGAATTGGTTAGCCACCTACGAGGATAATGTAGTTTGCTAAAGGAAGATGATTCGAGTGAAAGCACCTGATGGTAGCCCAGTTACAGTATATGGTGATAAAGTATGCAAAATTTCAAATATGATATCCATGATAAAGGCAGAAAAATTATGAGTCGAGGATGTGGAGCGTTCTTGGCATACGTTAAAGATGCTAAAGCTGAAACGGTAAAGTTGACAGATGTACCCATGATGTGGAGTGTTCTTGGCATACGTTAATCATATGTAGTCGAACTGGATACAAAATGGTATTCTTTAGAACAACAAATCACATACTTAAGTACTATTGTTAAACTATATCAAATCGTAAAGTCTCCCATGTTAAGATTTGAACAATGATTTAACTTTTTTTACTGAATAGTTGACTCTCACAAATAACCTAAGAACTCAAATGCACATAAAAGTTATCTTAAACAACGAATTTATACAATTCAAATATACTCTTAAATCTTCATTATTATTTTATAGCCACAATCTCTTAATAGAACATCATGTAACACCTCTAGCTACCGTTAAACCAAATGCTCTTTAGTTGTTTTCTATCTTGTATTATTAGAATAAAGAAAACTAAGATTACGATTACTTTGATGAGCTTGTGCACACATTTTTTTTTATTCTTAAAGTTTGTATCCTAACACACGTTTGAAAATTCCCCACAATCTACCTTTATTCCACATATTGAATATTCAATGCAACAAAAATACTAACTCAAGCGTAATTTTTCTTCTCATACTAGTTGAATAGGTATAAACCAACATCCCTACGTAAAATATCATTTTAAGTAATTCCAATATTTTTTACTATACCTTTATAAACACTTCTTTGTTTTGAAGGTTTGTATACTTCACAATGAAGATTAGCTACATTAACAGCGTCAATTAGATTTTGTTGAAAAAAATTTACGAAAAAAGTCTTCATAGTGTCCAAAACATTTTAGTTTTAAAATATTATTTTGAATACGTTAAAATTACAGAACAAGATTAAACAACATAAAAAGATAAACTATTTTCAGTATACTTTTAATACATAGGAAAATAAATAAAAATATATTGATGATCGTTATTTATATCTTTTTAGTCTTAAATATCCTTTCTGCATCAACAATGCATATCGTTTTCTATGAGAAAGAAAACCACTCATGTGACTATACAAACACAATCAATTCAAAATATTTAAAAAGGCTATACGCTTTGGGTACATACAAACACAAATAATATAAGTTCAGATATTATTTCCTTTTTCGGAGATTATACCATGTTCTTTTTTTATCTTTTAATCATAATTTTCTTTTCGCTTATACTGTTTAACATTAATTCCACATGATTTGCTTAAAAAATAAGTTTGAAGTAACGTGTAACATGTTTCAATTTTCTTTTCCATCATAAATGATTTTTAAAAGACTTTTTTATTTGTGTTTATGGATTCAGATATTGATTTAGTTGGTTTTGAAATTTGTTGAGTGACTATCCGAATGCCAATCCGATTCAAATTAGAAATATGTTTAAATGCACCAGATTAACTAGATACACTATTTAAACCGTTTTATATTCAGTTTGATTATCCGATTAAACCAGCTATGTTTCAGTTTATTCGATTGAATTCGATTTTATTATCTGAATGATCAAGATTTATGGATACTTTAACCGAACCAAAAATCGAATTCATAATTCGGATACCATTAGCTGGGAACCGAACGAAAAATCGAATTCACAATTCGGTTGACTTTCGATTAGGAGTACGATTCGGTATTCGAGAAAAATATAATTATAAAAATATAAAAAATGTACTATTTATTTTATAATTTAATGATAAAGGAGAAGCCGGTGATAATGCTATCAAATGATATAAAGTTACAAAAATGAAGAAGGTGTGGAGTGCATACCATCACAAAAAGGGTGGTCAGCTACGGTCCTACTCATTAATTATTTTTGTTTTTTATTCAGTACCTTTTTGTTTCATCATAATGTTTTTATTTCATCATAATTTGATAACATAAATTTTGCTTGATGTCGCGATCGTTCTCCCCACTTGTAAATTTATTTGTCTTATTATAGTAACCAAAAGTACGGGAGGAGTCGCGCTCTCAAGTGGGAGGGGGAGGGGACCGTCATCATCGGTGGTTGTGGTCGTAAATACTGAGGGTGTATATAAGCTGAACCGAGTTCGAGCCCGGTTGACATAGTTTAACGGTTTGAGCACAAGTTTGATTCATTTCGAGAACCATGTCTTAAGTTCAAGCATGATTTGAGAGAAGTTTTCTGGCTCTAGTTTGAATGTTTTTTATTATGTATTTTGTTTTATTAAATAATTATGACTATATATATGGAAAATGATATAATATATATAATATATAGTTATTTGTATCATATTTATAGATATAATTTTAGTTAACTAATATATATGTTTTCTGTTGAAATAAACTTTATTATTATTTTTTTTTAATTTTTATTAATAATAGACTGTTCCAATCTAGCTGAGCTCGACACATGATGAAACTCACGCCCGATCTCAATTAGTCACATTTCTACTCAACCTTTCTTTTTATGTCAGAATTTCAATAGTTGATGAGCGTCTAACACTTTTTTTATACAGCTTTTGTTGACAACTTTCTACTCTTTATGAACTTTCATGGCTTTTTATAATTTCATCAACTAACACTTCATTTTCACAATATTATCTTTTGTTTTTGAAATCTTTCTGTGTATCACCCCAGACACGCATGACATTTGTCTTCAACTCAAGAGACAGAGAGTACATCCTAAAGCAAGAGATTAGTAAAGACGTGGGCCCAGGCCCGGCCCATGTTAATGAAGAGTGTTGGGTTTGGGGGCCCAAAAACTAAGTGCTCTATTTTTTCAAATTTGTTTTATTGGGCCAGATGTAAATGAGGATGAGCCCATCAGTCCATGACAAAAAAACAGCCCATATTTGCTGTAATGGTTGTTCGACCCCACCTTTCCAATCACTTTTCCATATAGCGATGCAGCCCTAGTTGAATGTCTGCTCAACTGCTCAAGTTCCAAGGTAAGCAATCGGCGCAAGTGAGATTGAGATTGAGATTGGCATTTGAAAGTTGAATATTGAATTTTGTCATTCTTGATAACTAATCGATTGAGATTGGCATTTGAAAGTTGAATATTGAATTTTGTCATTCTTGATAACTAATCGATTGAGATTGGCATTTGGCAGCAAGTGAGATTGAGATTGAGATTGAGATTGAGATTGAGATTGAGATTGAGATTGAGATTGAGATTGAGATTGAGATGAGATGAGATTGAGATTGAGATTGAGATTGAGATTGAGATTGAGATTGAGATTGAGATTGAGATTGAGATTGAGATTGAGATTGAGATTGAGATTGAGATTGAGATTGAGATTGAGATTGAGATTGAGATTGAGATTGAGATTGAGATTGAGATTGAGATTGAGATTGAGATTGAGATTGAGATTGAGATTGAGATTGAGATTGAGATTGAGATTGAGATTGAGATTGAGATTGAGATTGGCACTTGGCACTTGGCACTTGGCACTTGGCACTTGGCACTTGGCACTTGGCAACATTAGCAAGCGAGATTGAGATTGAAAGTTGATTCTTGATCATTCTTGTTTAATTTCTTTTGGTTTGCGTTGATAACTCTTGCTTAATTGCGTTGATAACTCATTCATAATTGCTTCATTGCTTCTGTTTACTTAGTTGCTTGTAATTTAGAATTCTTGCTTAATTGCTTTAATTTGTTGTCTTAGGTTGCTTACTTAACGAATTTGCTTCCTATAAGGCTAGAAAACAAATTTAATATAAACATCTATATCTACACATTATATGATAATAAAATAATTTTAGCTCCGCCAACTATAAATGTATTAGTTTATTATTGCCGGTTCCAAACTCGAATAAAAAATGAGAGTTTATTTGTATTTCTTTGAAAAAATATCTTATTTTTTAGTTTGATTGGGACCCTAAAAAAACATTAAGTCTGTCTTGCGCGGGCAACCGATATTAACATCATTGATTCATTAAAAAGAGAAATGACATAAGGGAAGCAGATTACGATGCTAAATCCAATGAAAGATACAAGTGTAAGCTCCTCATATATGTGAATTACAATATCACATGCGAAATAAAAATCCAAGAAGTTGAAAACTTTTGAAATGCGAGAACTCCAATATTTGCATAAATTTCAAGAAAAGCGAAAACTTGAAGTTCCACAACTTGCATTTTGCGAAAACTTTAAAGTTTTCGCATATTCATTTTTTTGCTTTCTAATTTAGTGGGTTTTTTGTTTTATGTGATTGTGAGTGTGTGTTTATTGTGTGCGCAATGATAAGGGTATCATTTTACCCGAACCTTAATACGGAATTCAATTCGATTCAACCCGAACCTCAATAAAGAATACAATCAAAAAAATTTATATTTAGTTTCCATATATTTTTCTTATGATTACATTTTTCAAATTTAAATTATGTGTTTTTCTAGGTTCTATTTATTATCATTATTATTTTTAATTGAGATATAGGATTACAGAGTCAAACGACGGTAACTTCCAATCGGTATTCAGCAATCGAAAATCGACAATAAATACATTCAAGTCTACTCTAATTAATAATATTTTGGTTTATCTTGCCTATATATTTTTCCTATTCTACACATAAACATTATTCATCCCAAATTTTTGGATTCATTGTTAATTATGTTGATGATTATTTACATTGAATTTAATTAGGAGTTTCAATTTTTTACTTTAAAAATTGATATTGTTGTTTAGAAAATTTTGGTTTGGGATAAATTAAAGGTTACTAGAAGTATAATTTGATTAATAGCCCAATTAATAGCACAATTAGGAACCCGATTACCGAATAAAATGACCCGAATAAACCCGATTACCGATAAACCCGAGCTTTATTCGGGTCGGTATTCGGGTAGGATTCCGACATAAAAAAATCCGACGAACCCAACTCGATGAACCCGAAACCCGATTAAAAAACCCGATCAACACCCCTAGATAGGATGCCCGAGGGGATTTGGGAGCTCACCTCAGGTGGATCAAACATAAAATGATTTATACTCCTTTAGTATTGTAATCATTCGGTATAATAATCATCTGATTGAGATATTCTAGAATTGATTAATTACACACATATCTATCTTATTTAATTAGCGAGTGCAATATGTACAAGTTGTATCGGGGTTACAGATTAGTAAGACTTTTCTATTTGATCAGAGTTAACAAATATGAAATTCAAGTTAACAAATTACTAAAAAACACAAATACTTTGAGTAAAGATAAATACACAAGTTTTTTCAAAATATTTACTTGATTAATCTTTTGAGTACAAATGATACAATTAGCAAATAAAGCAATGGTTTGACAAACTTTATACTATAAAATCTAAACAATAAGAATAAACTATTCTATGTTTAGAATGTATAGACAATTTGTAAATCATTGTTGTCAGCTTTTATACTATGTTATCTTCAAAAGGTGAAATACAACAGCCGTCAATAGAGATAGTTTTTAACTGTATAGTAGTTGATAAGCAGCTTATGTAGCTTAGTGTTGGTCAACTAACAGTCGATCAACAGCTCATCTGTTGAATGCAGATCAACAGTTTTTCATCATATGCTAATCAGTAGTTATTCAATATATGTGATTCGACAATTGATTCAGCACTTGACAGAAATCAGCAGTTAATAGCTAGTGTTGAATTCTTAAGTTTTCAATAACTCCATGCTCTTCATAAAACAACACAAGTGTTGATTCAAACAGGACTCTAAAACAACCAAAAAAGTTTCCAAGCTATTACTAAAATCATGCAATAAAACTAGATAAGATAAGGGAAAGATAACTAAAAAATATCAGAAATGTTAGAAATCAACAGAAGACAAAAATAGTAAATAATTGTGACTGAAGTTGAATTATAAACCTACGAAACAAGTAAGAAAGTTGTTTTGTTAGTGATCAAGACCAGCTTAAAGCTTAAATACTAAGAAGATCAAAGATAGAGAGTTGGTACCGATGACCATATTTAGTGATGAACATAAGTTTTCGTACCAAAGACCATTTTTTTTATTCTAAGACCACTTTTTCTACTAAAGATACAAGGTTGATACCAAGCAATTCATAGTAGTTTGCTACTGACTTTCTACGACAAATAATATCTATTGTTTGACAATTCTTCATCATTAATCGTTCAAGCGGCTAACCTTAGTTGTTCAACATAAATTCAAATACAAGTTAGTTTTCTAGGATGTGTTTTACACAATTTGTCTGTATCAACTCATGTCATCAATAGCAGTTCATTACATAACTTCTTTGAGATTAGTTGTTGCAACAATTGAAAGCACCTACGGTTAAGCCCTTCACTAATTTATCTACATCGTTGTTAATTCAATAACAATTGTTTAAATACTTATTTTGGTTTTCTGTTTTTTATTGTCAAGGCTAACTGTTTTTAAGGTCTTATGCATTCTACAACCAAGGATCCACATTCATTAGGTCTTACTAACTACGGGGACCATATAGTAATTGTATTGATACTATTATAACTAATGCATAAAGGTTTAAATGCAACATATGAAAAGAACAAACAAGATTTATCAATTTCGAAACGTATGTATCTTGACACTATAAACTCACATTGAATAAAAAAGTATTCTCGTATAGCATATATCTAAAGTATCCCAGACTTACAATAGTCAAATACCTATATAACATAAAAACCTAGGATATTACTAGTAACTAGGCTAGATCGATTATTTAGATGCGATTAAACTAAAGGAAACCTTACCTAATGTTTCTTGGATGCTTGGGACTTGTAAAGAGAAACCTCTTAATCAGATTTTGAGTGACTAGAGTAGAACTCAACGTTCTATTTATAGCATTACAAGAGCGGTTTAGGACATGGTTATGCCATACTTTAGCCAAGGTTGTGCCATCTACAGGCACGGTCATGTGCCTTCATTTTGAGCACAGTTGAGCTTGTTCTAGACATGATCGTGCATTGTTTCAAACCACGATTCGAATGACCCTACGGCGTGTCAAATGGTCCTACTATGTGTCATTTTTTTGTTGCTAAGTCATCCCCATCATACCATTTACAATTTTAGGGTATTACATTTCTTCCCATCTTATAAAAAATCCATCCTTAAAATCTATGAATTGGAAGAGATACGAATATTTTTTCATCATCTATATTTCTACTTCCCATGTTAATTTAAGACCGTGCTTAGAATTCCATTTTACCTATACAAGCGAGATTTGATTGTTTCTTAACTTTTTTTTTGTCCGTCTAAAACTTGTAGCTTTTTGTGGAGTGTTTTATTCAAAGAATGTAGGTTGGAAAGTTTATAATAAAACGTGTGATTTTGAATATATTTATAAAAATAGGTGATTATTTTAATACTTTTTTTTCTCACTCCTACCTATTTGTATTACATAAAAGCTATAATTAAAAATGTTCACTAAGAAAGCAGAAGTAACATGTGGTAAACTGTTTTCTAATTAATTTATCACTGCAAATTTTTGAAGTCTTTTTTGTTTTAACATTATGACGCCTGGCGTTAAATTTAGTTTTTCAATTTTTTTCTAATAGCAAAAACTTTTTAAATTTTTAAATGTTTTTAATCATTCAACATTTTTAAATGTTCTAATAATCTAACTTTTTTAATGTTTTAACTAACTTTATTATTAAATGACGTTAATAATTTAATATACCTTTTGGCTATAACAAACCCTTTAAAATAAAAAATAAAACTTCTATATTAATTCAAGATATTCATCAATTTGGTTAAGGGTTACCGTATAAAATGGTATATGATATAAAGGTTTAAACTTTTTTTATTTTATTAATTTAATTTAAAAATAAAAATAAAAATATCACTTTCAAGATAAGTTGTTATTTTAAGTGATTTTGAGTTTCAAAAACGTTTTTATGTAACTTATTTGTTGATTTATTTATTTATTCAAGTTTTGTTTAATGAATTTCAATTTATTAAACTGGAACTAAAATTTTTATTTAAGTTGGCTATATATTTTTCAAAATTTAACATTTTTATTTTAAATTAAAAAATATATTGGCTATTACAATACATATTGCCAACTTTTAATTAAAATATGAAACTAGTGGATGTGTACATTAATATGCAAGGCTCAATTTCAATAACCTAAATGTTAATATTAACCATGTAAAAAAATCTACGTCTAAGCGTGAAAAGGTTTCACATCCAGACGTTAATAAAAATAGTATAATAATTAATACATCAATTACATACAAACATTTTTAATGCCTGAAAATAAGTTACATTATTAAAACATTTAAAACTTTTAAATCACTTAATTTTTCGAAAAAAGGTAATTGAAAGAAATATATAGAAACAAGAAAAAGGTTTAATCTATTAGAAAACAACTGGAATATTTTTATATATAAAAAAGCTCAGGGTTGAGGGGAAGCAGACTGAATACCTATTGAATTTGCAACTCAATGCTTCTATGTATTGGTATCTCTCAAAACTGCAATATATTGATATTTTATGGACAAATTTTGCATATTCTTACAAATTTTTAACTAGAATAAAAAAAGAAATTGATTCATAGATCTATTTTATTATATAAAATTAGAACGTTAATTCCGTCTACAAGAATTGTCGGTATTCTCTATTTATGCATATTTATTATAGATAGCTATTAGTGATAAAATAAACCTTGGATTAATTATCTGTCCATACAAAAATCATCGAGTGATGGATTCATGTGGATGCTAGAGGAGCTCTAGGCACCCTAGCTAGCACTCATATAATCCCAATCACTATAAAACATTTAATTTTCTAGTTCTAGATTTTATACGCACCCATCTTACATGCTGTTAGCTTCGTTTTATTCCTATCAGCTCTTCATTCTTAATATAATATAACAAAAAATTACAATGAATTAGTATTTTTCTAAATACAGTATGGTCTAATTTCTATATACACCCTAATACAATTAAATTATTTTCTAACTACATAGAAATTTAAGTATACTTAATTAATTTGTTCAACAACCTTAAACTACAACATTAATTGATTATTTATGACCTACATGAGCAAAAAAAATCTTTTCGAATGACACAAGATTTTTTTCAATGAGAAATTACCCGGGCCATTTTCTTTTGTTTACATAATTTTTATGGAAAGCAATATATAATTTGTTTTAAATATAAGAAAAAGTGATTAAACTAGGAATTAGTTAGTTTATAATTATTTGTTTTAAAAAGTTGAAATTGTGGTATATGTGATTTTTTATCAATTTATTATACCACATTTTGCAAGGTCACTGGCCTTTGCACTCTCTCAACTTTCATTATATGGTATAACTTTAAGTTACTTAACATTTCGATGTATATTTAGTTAAGAAATGAATCACATCGATTGTAGAGTTCATTGTTGTTGCAACACACAACGAGTAATACTAAAAACTTGTCGGTATCAAAGTAAAACAAAATGAGAGAATCCACATATAAATATTTTGCTTTAATTAATTTACACAAAGTTATATTGTATTATTGTTTGATTGTTTTATAAGGGTTTTAAACGAAGAAAAGAAAGTAAATAATGTAAAATTACAAATTAGTTATTTCAAGAAGTTAGATCAATTTATGAAGATTTATGCCTTGTTTCTACATGCATTTAGAAATTTGTTGTTAAGAATGATTATAACTTTCTTAAATTATTTTTTATTTTACTAATGCATAACGTATTTAAGAATACATCATAAACATAACAAAAGGGTGTTGCTCTTTGCATCTTAATCTATTATCATCCTAACCTACAATAATTATTATTATCCAATTATTATTAACTCAAGCATTCAAAACTCTCTAATCATTCATTAATTATTTTTTTCAACCATACTCATTAATTGTTAAAAGGAAAAAAAATCATGACCATATTTTTTTTTGCCAAACTAGGTGTCACACCCTCAAAATTCACGTGCGGAGTTTTACCGCGAGGTGTGTGAACAAACCAGGATCACAGTCAATAGTTATTTAGAACGACTCTATATGTCACTATTAAAAATAAAATCAACCAAATTATAAACTTGAAACAGTGCGGAAACGTTTTGTAAAACAACCCAAAGAAATAAAAGTGTATACTATGGCAAAACATGCGCCAACCCAAAAGAGTAAACATTAACCATTAACTGATAAAAATGTCTTGAAGACCGAGTCTTAGAATGCAAGTGAAACCATGTAGTGAAACCGAGTCTTAAAGAGTAATCAATTTCCAGTCCCAAACATGATGTCCTAACTACTAATCAACATCAACATCATACATGATCATCAAAGTCCAAACATCACCCATGATTATCCAAGCATCCCATATGACTAATTTAACATGTTCTATCACATTAGAATTCATCCATGAACATACTAACATGCTCCTAATATCCCAACATGTTCAAACTATCATCCATCAAACTTTGTGCAAATAAAGTTTCCCTTTTGGGAAAGTACATTCCAACATCTATCAAACACTCAATGTACTCATGAATTCATCACAATTATACCATTTCAAGCTCATAACAACCTCTAGCCATGATCAACAATGCCTAATCATCATAATCTAACAATCATCATAAACAAAAGTTTCCACTTTTGGCAAGATATGAACAACAACATTCATTCTAAGATTTCTAGCATTCATATTAACAATCTAACATTTAATCATCATCATGAACACATCAAAAACATCAATCCATGATCAAATCACCCTTTCATGCAAAATAAAGTTACTAATCTTAGTAACCTATGAACCACACGTCAAGAACATAGTTTTGTTGAATAATCAACGTAAAACCAACATCAATCTAACCTTACTAACAACATACCATCATCAAACGATCACAAATTAACACCCAATTCACCAAGTTTGACCTAGGGTTTCGGCCAACATGAAAACTCCCACAAAACCATCAAAACTAACCTTAATTCTTGCAAAGGAACACGATTTGATGTTGCTAACTTGTTGTATTGCTTGTAATCGAACCAAAATCGCAGCTACTTGCTTGTTCTAGGTTGAATTCGCAAGGGGAGAGGGTGTGAGAGTGGAATCGCAGCCGAAGAGGGGGTGTGGGGCTAGGGTTTTTGTTTTAATTAATTAAATTTCCATATTTACCCTTTAAACCTTTGTAATTTGTATTTTATAAAAACTAGGCTTTAAACTCTTTGTAAAGTGCTTTTAGCTTAATAATATAAAGATATAAACTAATGAAAATCATTATATATTTTATCTTTATAAAATCACAAGACATACGAATAAATATGCACGTTTCCGCGTTACGCGATTAATTTCTTA